>WBMV01005275.1:2849-18834 GCA_013396655.1 Campylorhamphus procurvoides | reverse complement strand
CATCTGAGATGGTTAATGCAGTGAAAAAAGAAACCACCCAGTGTCTGGGACTCTGAGGAGTTGATGCACTCTGCCTCCCTTTTACCTGACAGGCTGAGGTCATGCAGGCCAGAAGGCAGTTGGGAGCAGAAGAGATGGGCAGGGAGGGGTCTGGTGCTGCCCCTGGTAAGGCATCTGCACAGCACACTGCCTTGGGCACCTAGGTGGCAGATTCAGCAACTGCGCTCCAGTTTGGGGGCTTTGCCCCTGTATGTGTTGAGAAGAATTTGATCTTTTCCTTCAGATCCAGGCATCTGGACTGAGTCACCCAGACATTTAGGCTGCCATGAATATGGTCTGTGCCGAAGGACTAGGAGAGGAGAGCATTAGCCAGCCTGGGCTAGGATGATCCTGCAAGCCTCTGCTATGCAGGCATCTAGCTGTTGGTTTGCTTCTCTGCAAATGAGGGTGATGGAGTCCTGAAATTTGCACATGGCAAGGTTTCTTACACCATGATCATTATTTTCTGCACAAAGGCCATATTAAATCCTAAATCATGTGATATGTTTAGTGAATTTATGAAGGAGGTTTTTTTGTTATTTTTGTTGTTGTTGTTGTTTTTTGTCGGAAGGGTTGCTAAAAGTTTCCAGGTAGTTATATCAAAAAATTAAAAGCAATGTCAGGAAAAACTGACACAAAAAAACTGGCACTTTGTTAAGTAGTTACAAGTTATTTGTCACAGCTACAAAGACCACTTTTAATTGCTTTACAATTTAGGTTCAAGCATATGAGAACGTATTTTGACACAACCCAAACAGAACAAAAAAAACTCCGCACAAGCAGTCAGCCTCTCTGAGGATGGCAAACAGTCAACTCTGCAGGAATGTCCAGCCTGTGCAGTGCCTATGCTGCTGCAAATCCATCTGCCACAGGTAAGGAGTGAAACAGGGAGCCCAAAATTGGGCAGATCACCTGGCTGTGGTCTTGCTGCTAGGCTGAGGTTCAGCTAGATGGGCAGGACAAACTGGAAACAGTATCAGAAGCCGCTGCCTGCAGCAGATAGAAAGCACTATCAGGATCTCATAGCTTGGTTAAGGAGGATTTGTGTGAGCAGTGGCTGAACTACACAGGCAGTCGCTGGAGGTATTTTGGGGAACAGAGACTTCCAAGGCCAGTGGTGCTCTGGCAATCCTGTCAGATGAGATTGCCTAAGTAACAGTATTGAACATAGTAACTTTGGGTATACCAGGCAGCAAAATTGGGACCCAGGGCAAAAAAGTAATTATTGCGGATTGCTTGTTTGCAGGGAGTCTTGAGTGGAAAACAGGAGATCAATAAACACAAAAATGGATAAGCTAGGCAGTGTCAAGGGGCTGCCAAGGTGTGCTTATCAAGAAGCCCCACACTTGAGTGGGAGCAGGGCAGCAAACCAAACCCATTTTTCTGATCCTAACACATGGATCAAACCTGCTTCTTGTCATAACATGAGGTCATAGGGTGCTTTCTTTCATCAACAGGTGGATGCATGTATTGAGCATTGCTGTGTCAATGCCTGTTCCAAGCAGATGGCACCAACCTCTTCCCACCACTTTCTAAGACAAACATTATCCATGGGTCAAAGATTCACAGCTAAAAAGGCCTTACTACCACCTGCCCCTCCCTATGAAACAAAACAAACAAACAAAACAACAACAACAAAAAAAGGAAAAATAAAGAAGGAGTGTATCAAAATCAGTGCTCTGTACAGAATAACTAATGTATAAACCCTAATTTTTTTGCCTACAAAGGTGTTGTCTTGCTCATTAGTCTCCTCTCAAGCAGAAAGAGTACAGGAAACTCACTTCCAAACCATTTTTCCTCATTCAAAAGGCAGAAAACCATTGGTACTCACCAGAAAATTTCTCAGGACATTGCAGTTCAAATCAGAGACCCTCTTTTGTCATGAGGGAGAAGACTGGCAATTAAAAAAACAAAACCAAACAGAACAAAACCCTAACCAGAACCACCATTATCTACAGATGGAAACACTGAGTTAATCATTTATTGGATTTTCCTCTGTGTGTCTGGATTTTCTAGACACAGGTGGGAAAACATTCTTTTTTTCTTGTTTTAATCAGAGAAACATAGTCACCATCACAACCATTTCTTTATGAGTTAATGTGGAAAACTAGCTGCAACAGCACAAGGGGAACAGCAAATTTGGAGGTAAGGTGCAGACTAAGAAAAACTGGGCATGTCTAAAGATGATAGCCTTAAAAGAAGAGTATAAATTATTATAGTAATGCCCAGGTTGGCAGCCACATGGAATGGGTTAGTGAACACACCAGCTAGTTAGCTTAGCTTTGCTGTGAGGAGGTGTATGCTGCAAGACATGCCAGTATCATCATGCCGCTCTTGGAAACTTCTGTTTTATGTGTTAACTGACTCTTGTCCCACTCCTTTCCCCACAAGTTCTCTAGAGTCTTGCTATGCCCAAGACTTCCAGGAAAGAATTTTTCGATGCCCTCCATTTCCTGTGACCCAAGATTTCCCTCACTCCCTCCTCCATCTGACATGTTCCTTAAAAGGAAAAGAAATGACCAATATTCCCTGCCTGTGGAGCCCTGTAACTGTTCAAAGTTAGAACATTTGATGAGGAATCTCAAACATTTGTTATTCCCCCCATCAGATTTTGGGGATCTCCAATCTGATATTTATCTCCAGAACCAAGGACTTGACAGCACAGGTACATCCCCTGGGTGAGTCTTTAGAAATGTTCTTATAAGCCCCAGTCAAACCGAAGGACACAGAAAATCCTGCTGAATGTTCCTGCTTTGGCAGGTTCATAGTTACCTCCTAGATCTCTGCTGTCACTTCCTCTCTTAATCTCACAGGTTGATTGTTGGCCATGTTCTTCCCAAGCACCTCCAAAACCAACACAGAAATAGTCAGCTGCTTCTGGGCTACCAAGTCCCACAGAGTTCTGCTCCTGCTACTTCCCTGCATTAAGGGTGCCACCTAGCCATCTCTCTGAAGAGGGGAAAGCCCTGCATCCTGGTTCTGACAGGGAAGAAAGAGGCCAGGTCTAGGAGCCCAGAATACTCCAGTAATAGGAACACCAATAGTGGAGGCAGGGAAAAGCAAATTTTTCAGCTGATCCCACGAGCTCAGTTGTTTTTGTGTCTGGATCTGTGCCACATTAGATCATTAGAGGGAGGTTTCCAGGGATCAAATCACCAAGGCTTCTTCCCCTCCTCCAACTTGCCATGCAAAGGGTAAAGGAGAGAATCACAGTTTGGTTTATTTGCAATGTCACCCATGTAACAAGGGTAGATGTGACCTTTGGGACGATATGAAGGAAGAGGTTCTTTCACTGCCTTATAGTACATAGCATGCATCGCACCAGCATTATCAGCCCCACAAGTCAGTCTGGCATGCACAGCTACTCAGCTCTTTCCCAGAGGATACAGTGCCGAGCAGAAAAGCAAAGGAAGAATGTAAGGAAAGAGAGACCTTCCTCTCTCAGACTGAAGGACCCAGCCATATGCTCATCAACAAAACAGTGCTCTGTTAAATCAGATTTATCACAGGCCATCCCAAAATAAGGTTGAAAAACCTCTGCCTAAGCATGGCTACTCTTAGGAATCTTCCTCTCAGAGCCCCATCTGCCCTATACTCCCTGATTCCTTCTGCTGTCCCTGCCTTGTGCCTGCATATGGTAACCAGATGGATTCATTAGCAAAGTAGCCAATCTAGACTATCAGTCACAAGAAAAAAGAATGTTTTTCATAAACATCAGCAAAGATCTTCAAAAGTGCACTTAAACACACAGGTGAGGGGAGCACACTGTATTTGAGTTGAACAGAAATGCTCCAGGTGGTCTTTTACCCCCCTGAACAACATATGTGATTCTCCAGAACATTATCCTTTCTAGGGTAACCTTAGCCCATCTCACAGAAATCTTTCTGGTCTTGACCTCCAAAAGGAGATGCCAAATACTGTAACTGTATGGTATGCCATCATCAAGGGAAGCATACATTTCAAACCAAGGTCCTGTTGCTAGGTGGTTTTGGCTTCCTTGGACCCTGGCATACTCCTGTGAAGTCTCCTCTTTATCTTGCTACAGATGGTTCAGACAGAACTGAGACTGCACATCAGATACCAAGCCAGTGAGACATGACAGGAAGAGAACATTTATTCAATGGCCTATTTTTTTGGTAGGGTAGGTAGCAGCTTTTTACAGCACTATCAACACCTGGAAAACCGAAGTCAGAAGAGGACTGCTGCAGCTACAACTGTGGCTGCACTGACACAAAATAATCAGTCTTCAGAGTCAGGCAAACAAAAGGCATATCACTCCATTGTCCTCCCCAAAATGGGATAATTGTGGCCTGTAACTCTGGCATGTTTGTACAGCAGCCACTGGCTGCTACAGCCAAAAATGGAATCAACACTACTGCAAAGAAAAGTACTGAAAAGATCACTTCCTCAGTTTAAACAAAGTTGTAAGGGGTGTCAGCAACAAACAGGTGGAAATGGGTGGGCACATCCACATCCCTTCCCAGTTCTCCTCAGGCAGAGAGTGCGCATTCATCACAAATGACAGGTGGAAGGTTAAATGGTGACAAGCACATATCACTGAGGCAGAGCGAGCCTAGCCAATATGAACAGATCAATATTGACTTTGGTCAGAACTGGAAGGTCTCTGCTGGCAGGTCTCTCAGCAGATTTTCTAAGCAAAGGAAGACACCATTTGTTCCCACAGCAGAGAACAGGAGGCAGAGCTGGACAAGACTTGAGACTGAGGTATCATGTGTCCAGCTGGAGTGTGACACCAGAGACAGTCACTCTCCCAGTGCGGCACCATAGTAACAGCCATGCTCTGCAGTGGAGTGGGCTGTATCACCAGGCATGAGAGAGTACGGTGTTTTCTTCTGTAGTAGTTTCCTGGAGCAGCCTGCCACATAAGGCTGTTGCACAGTCTACTGGGCTAGTTTGAGCCTGGAATGGACATCTGAAGGGTTGGAAAGCCTTAGGGGAGCAAGAGCTCTGAAGTACCTGAGAGGACAGAGCAAGAAGGGCGACATAGATTTGCCTCAAGTGGCAGGAAGCATATGCCTGGTATCCCACACTGAAGATGTGAGTAGAAGACAGGCTAACAGAGGAAGACTCCTGTCCTCTCATGTAAATCTACAATGTGTTGCTCCTCTCCAAAGCAGGAGAGTATACTCTTAGTATCTCTCTCTTCTCTCGCCAAACATCATCAGCATGCATCCTCTAAATTTCCACCATCTTTTTCCACCCCACTTCCTCACAACAGAGTGCCAACTCTTTCTCCTCACAGCCCTGGCTTCCTACAGCACTCAAACCCAGACGCCAGTACAGTGATGTTTAAGGATTTTAGTGCATATTTTGTAGATTTTTAGAATTATGTAGGTTGAATGGATTCTCCTGCATTGCTCACATATTAGTTGGTGTTAGAAATCACTGCACACACTGTAGTTTTCTCACACTTTGCCAAGGACATGTTGTTTTGAAGAGGCACCTGCAAGAATTGTAAGATAGCTTGAAGACAAAACAGAAGAGAAATCTCGGAACCCTTGGAGAAACTCCAACGGACAGTTCTGAGGAGTTCTGAGTGCACCAGGGGAAATCAGTACCACAGATTGGTTATAGATATCATGTATGTTAATTACTGAAAGATACAAAAGCTGTAACATCNCTCTTTCTCCTCACAGCCCTGGCTTCCTACAGCACTCAAACCCAGACGCCAGTACAGTGATGTTTAAGGATTTTAGTGCATATTTTGTAGATTTTTAGAATTATGTAGGTTGAATGGATTCTCCTGCATTGCTCACATATTAGTTGGTGTTAGAAATCACTGCACACACTGTAGTTTTCTCACACTTTGCCAAGGACATGTTGTTTTGAAGAGGCACCTGCAAGAATTGTAAGATAGCTTGAAGACAAAACAGAAGAGAAATCTCGGAACCCTTGGAGAAACTCCAACGGACAGTTCTGAGGAGTTCTGAGTGCACCAGGGGAAATCAGTACCACAGATTGGTTATAGATATCATGTATGTTAATTACTGAAAGATACAAAAGCTGTAACATCTGGCTTACACACCTGCACATATTTTTGGTGTGCACCTTGGAAGCTTCCAAAAAAGGTTACTTTATCTCCACTAATTTTTTTTTGAGACTTTTTTGCAGGAATTTAGGCATCAACAGGAACTCTCAGTGCACCTACTATCCTGCTCTATAGCACTGCTGTCCTCCCAGTGAAAAGTCTCAGCCCCACTGCCATACATGCTCAGATTCATGCCCCCTATCTCTCCAGCAATCACTTACCTTATTACTGCTCTTTCCAGGCTAATCATTAATTATGACCCTGCCTGAGGTGAGGGACCAATCCTCTATCAATGAGATGGGCACACAGACTCGACCTTCAATATTACGTGAAGCAGCACGAAAGATGCAGGAAGTTCCCACCCCACCAACCCCACTCTCGTTACTTCTCACCATATGGAAGTTTTGCCAAATGCCACATTTAGCCAGGCCCACACTGTGCAGACAAAATGCACCAGCCAAGAAGCATCATTTTGCATTTGAGATTTTTTTCTACCTCCTCCCTCCCAATTAATTGCTGCTGTCACCTTTGCGCCCCCCACTCTACCTTAGCCTTACTTTCCATTAGCAAGTGGACAAAACAGCTCTCACCTGTCCCTGTGCTACAGGCTTCAGCATTAGTTTTCACCATTTCCATACATCTTCCTCTGCACTCTAAATAACTGTACTAAAAGCCAGAGTAACAGGCTATACAACATCTGGCTATACAACATCTATCTCTTTCTTCCCTTTACCTCCAGAAAATTCTCACCAGGAATGCCAAAGGCATGAAATGGACAATGCAATACTCTGGCATGGAGACTCAAACTCCTCCCAAGTAGGTTTTATCTGAATAATGGATGCCACTGGTGGACATTGCCGTCATTTCTCATTCCCTATCACTCACCATCCCCATGTGGATCCAGCACCTACAGGTGGAGCAGATGTGCCGCTCCTGACTCCCTCAAATTCAAAAACCTTTCTTTACTTTTTTCCAAAAGCTTGATTTTTTTTCATTCAGTGTCATGCTGCATGGGCCCTGTACATCTCATGGACTATTACTGTGTGGTCCACATGTCACAGGTTAAAAATACCGATCTAGCCCATGCCAGCCGTGTGAATGCATGTACGCCATTTTAACCATCCCTACTATTTCTGAGCCTGGGAATTCTACTTTCTTCCATGCAATCCTTTCAAATGTTTCACTATCTTAAGAAGTGAAAAATATCCTGCCTAAATTTCCCTTCCTGTAATTTCAGCCAGCTGCATTTATCTTATCCCCCACACTTAGAGAGAACAGATTACACCTTTGTCTCCCAAAGCACTCCTGTAATTACATGAGAAAGGATCATATAACCCCTGAGTTGCCTCTTCTCTAAATTAAAACAATCTTGGCTTTTGTTCAGTGTTCCTTGTAAGTCCTGCTGCATATGTAACTTTTTTGTATTGAGACAGGCCTACCAGCCAGCTAAAGCAAAAATGCAACCATCCACCTCCTCATGAGAACTGAGCCATGATTCTACAGCTACCTGTCACCAAGAATGAAGAAAAGGTTCTGGGCATGTAGAACATAAATTTTTGGGATATGGAGCTAGAAACACACAGATTCAAACTCAGGCTCTGCTGCTGCCAGTCTGTCTGATCCTGGGCAAACTGAATCCCAGTTCACAGCTCCCTGACTTGGCAGACAGGCCTAGAAATAACAACTTTTACTTAGCACAGGATGTCCAAGGTAATATAAAGTTGAAGATTGTGCAGATGTTGTAAAGTCTGGTGTAAGAACTCACTCTTATGACAGTCTTCCATGTGAACAGTCATCTTCTCTTAAAAGGTATTTTAAAAATCTTGTTCTGAAATATTCCAGGTGTCTTTTTTAAAATCAGCATTTTTCAAGAGTGACTACAAACTCCTGGGATATCAGTAGCTTCTAAGTAAACATGGGGAAGTGCAGGACTTCAGAATACCAGGAACCCCATGGGTAAGCATTGATATTTGAAGCCTTCCAAGTGAATGATTAAACTGATTTGCCTAGTGTGGCTGTGACCCATGGGTTTCCCAATATCAAGCCATCTGAGCCTGCTGACAGGATTGTCTCTACAGTAGGTGTATTCTTCCGTCCTACAAGTTAAATATGAGTAACAGGATAACAACACTTTCAGCTGTTGTTTTTATTTTTGTAACACTGTTGGAGAGATCTATATGGAATCATTCAAACACTTACTAATGAGACTTTTTCTCCAGACTGGAACTTTCTATAAAATCATCTTCCCTTAGTTGTGCTAGCCAAGAGCCTCTGTATCAGAGCTTCATACACAGCTTTATGGGTTTCCTAACTTAAAATGAGAAGGATTTGTTTTTTTCTGGATTTAGTACATTAAATTATAAGAGCGATATCCCTACAGAAGTATTCACAGACAGCACCACTTCAGAGCATTTTCTGAAAGAGTATTGGCATATTAAAAGACACCAGCACTGCTTGGTTTTTATTCTTTATTGAAAGAATGAGTCCCACATGGGTAGATGTAAGCAGGCAAAAAGAAGCCTGTATCATTTTGTAAAAGGGAGGGGGCACTGACATAAGTTACAATCTCCAGGTAAGCCAAGACCACTTGCAAACATTCTTCACATTGCTTGTCCATTCAGCTAATATCTGTCTACCTACAGTTTATTTGGGCACTACAACTACTCCTGTGCGGCAACAGGACTGCTGAGGTGTAATCTCACAGCTCCTCTGCCTAGTACCACCCTAGGGACTGCTCTGAGAAGCATGGTGGCACAACATGTCTGTTCTGCTCACAGTCTCCATCCTTTTAACCCATCAATTTATTTAACTGAGCTATACCCTGCTCAGCATGTTCAACCTGTGTTAGCCATAGTTCATTCAGAGGTAGATGAAGTACTTCAGTCTTCAGCTGTGCTTGTTGTGCAACAATTCAAATCACAAGGACAGAGATGGGGCTGACACCTTGCCAGATGATGATGAGACAGCTGACAAGTACTACTGCAAATTTGCCCTCTGTGATTAGCACAGACCTGTGGCTCCTTACCCTAAAGACCAGCAGTGCCTCCTGAATTCTGGCAAGAGACATTGTATAACAGGGAAACCTCTCATTTTGCAGTACCAAGAAAAGCAAGTTTTGTGGAGCTTGAGGGAAGAGCAATCAAGGCAGAAACAGACACCTATTATCAGTACTCATTTCAATGCAACTCCAGGCAAGGGAAGCCTTGAAAGAGGTTATTTACAGAGAGTGGAAGAAGGAACAACTTTTCCAGGCAAGTGGGACAAGACTGTTTTTTTTTTTTACAGGAAAGAGATGTTTATCTAAGTAATGAATCAATAATTAGGAGAGGTGAGTTACTGGAGTTACTAAGCCTTGCTTAGAAATCTCACTTATTATTTTTGGCTTTTCATTTTTGAAAAATCTTCCAGGACTGTAGCTCAAACTCAGGAGCTGAGTTTTGGCAGAGGAGCTTGCCCTCAACAGAAAAGCAACACAGCTTGCTGGTTCTAACCCCAAGGAGGCCAAGGGTATCCATCAGGTAGTTCCTTTCATTAACACAGCCATTGGGACTCTTGCTGCAGGCTGTGTGGATCAATGTCATAAGCAGTATTACTGGTATTACAGTGGATCAGAGATGAAGAACAAAATACCAAGTCATTAGATACTTACTATGTGCCAGCATTAATGGTTCTCCACCCAGGTCAAAAAGTTCCACAGTAAACCAGCAGTGCTCTCCTCCAGTCTGGGGCACTGCAGAGTCAGCTCCCCCACACTTCACTCTCCTCTCTTATGCTTGCACACTATGGGCTGGGCCCAGCATGGTACTGCAAGGTATGAAGGTGCTTTCCCCAATCAGCTGCCTTACATTGGACTCCATCTTCCTTCATAAAAATCAGATGCAATGTATACTTTTGTTTGTGTCCTTTATCACATAAAGCCTCAGATTAGGAGGTTAGAAGGTACAGTATTGTTTCTCTGCTGAAATCATGTGGGATTTCTCCAAGTTAAACATGCCTGGTCTCTGTGTAGAACACCAAGCGGAAAACACACAAAATACCCAAGGAATGGTGGGGTGGCCCTGAAATAATCTCTGCCACCTGGCTTTACCTGCTTTCGTACTGGAGAAGTTAGAGCCTGCCTGAAACCAATATTTAGCTTCCATCTCAACACTCAGTTCTCTGAAAGAAAACATGAATTTAGAATTATGTCCAAGTGTTAGAAAGATAAATTATTTGTTGGTAGAATTGCCTTGTTAAGTTTATGGCTTGACATGCTCCAGTGATCTCAGACCTAGAGGGAAGTTAACAAAGCTCGGGGAGAAAGATTACTCCCGGTAGTGGACACAAATAATGCAGAATTTACAGGCCACAACGACTTTTGGCAGAACTCTCAAGGTAAGGAAAAAACAGAAAAAGCCAACTCAGCAACTGTGCTTAAAAGGTAGAGGGAGATTGTGACTGCTGACTCATGGCCCACCAACTCATGAAACCCACTGACTCAAAAGAAGAGAAAGACTGAGCATGTGACTAATTAGAAAGAGAAGTGAGAGAACCAGTTAATCAGTAGATGGTATAAACTAATTAATAAGAGAACTTTGTAACTTGTAGCTAATGAAGCTTGATGTCTTTGTTTGCTAAAATGTATCATTGGTGTAAAGTTTTGATGACTGGGGAGACAGCTTTTTGTGGGTTACCACCCAGCCCCCTACTTTGTGCAAAATAGAACAAAGAAATNAGTTAAACATGCCTGGTCTCTGTGTAGAACACCAAGCGGAAAACACACAAAATACCCAAGGAATGGTGGGGTGGCCCTGAAATAATCTCTGCCACCTGGCTTTACCTGCTTTCGTACTGGAGAAGTTAGAGCCTGCCTGAAACCAATATTTAGCTTCCATCTCAACACTCAGTTCTCTGAAAGAAAACATGAATTTAGAATTATGTCCAAGTGTTAGAAAGATAAATTATTTGTTGGTAGAATTGCCTTGTTAAGTTTATGGCTTGACATGCTCCAGTGATCTCAGACCTAGAGGGAAGTTAACAAAGCTCGGGGAGAAAGATTACTCCCGGTAGTGGACACAAATAATGCAGAATTTACAGGCCACAACGACTTTTGGCAGAACTCTCAAGGTAAGGAAAAAACAGAAAAAGCCAACTCAGCAACTGTGCTTAAAAGGTAGAGGGAGATTGTGACTGCTGACTCATGGCCCACCAACTCATGAAACCCACTGACTCAAAAGAAGAGAAAGACTGAGCATGTGACTAATTAGAAAGAGAAGTGAGAGAACCAGTTAATCAGTAGATGGTATAAACTAATTAATAAGAGAACTTTGTAACTTGTAGCTAATGAAGCTTGATGTCTTTGTTTGCTAAAATGTATCATTGGTGTAAAGTTTTGATGACTGGGGAGACAGCTTTTTGTGGGTTACCACCCAGCCCCCTACTTTGTGCAAAATAGAACAAAGAAATAGAAGTACCTTGTCTTCAAGACACACAAGAAGTCTTGGCGTGCAAATAGGCACTGCACACTAGTCAGCTGGCCCACATTCAGGATAAGAAGAACATAAGTGCAACTTTGTTTAAATCCTAGAGAAAATAGCAGTCTCCACCTCTAGAGGGGAGATACCTAAAAGAGAAGTAAATAAAAGAAGCCTGTACACAATTTTAATTAAAGTAAGAGGATCTTAGCAGTTTATAACCATCCTTTCAAGTCTTACTTTTATTAGGGAAAATGTTAATTGAACTAGTCAGTACCTGTGAAGTAAAAAGTCAATCCATCTAGGTCTTCCTTGTGTAAACCTCCACCTCATGTTGTCTTCTTTTCATGGTCTTTGTAGTACAGACTTCCCAGTTCTCAGAAGCATCATGCTTTAAATATCCACAGTGTCAGAAACTACCTTATGTCACCCCATCTGTGAAAACATGCAGGCAGAGCATTTGTTTTCTACCCAATTAACTAAAAATTGATTTACAAAAAGGAATATTCACTCTCAACTTTTAAAAATATAATTTACAAAGCCCAAGTAGATATTTAAGAGGAACAACTACAATTACAGTGGTCAGGTAATAAGCATAAGCAATTTATACAGTTTTAAAATACTGTAATATTTCTGACCTGTTGACAGGAAAGATTTTTTTTAATTCAGACATTTTGAATAAAACCATTTTACTGTGCAAAAACAACTGAAGGATTTCAGTGTGTGTGTGTGTGTTATCTTTAACACATCCCTTCTTCTGGACTCATTACACTATTATAGATTCCGGGGCGGGGGGGGAGAAGGGAAGGAAAAAAAATCCATTAATGAAGCCTCTAACAAATAGGTCTTCTGAAAAAGGAAAAGGGAACATATCTGAATGTTTTCTTTTGATCTTAATTCAAATGGACGTAGTGGCCTGTTACCAGGTTTGTGCTACAGCTACTTGCAAGATGAACAGAGACCATTTTGATATGGTAGAATATATCTCCTGCAAAAGCTGATACCAACATTGACACAAGGTGTCATGAGATCAAACATCGGGCCTAAGTGTTTAAAAAAAACCCAAGCAGTATCAAGCAGCTTTCTAATTCCCTTCCATATAACCATAAGCACCTGCGCAGCCCTTATCATCCTACTGTGCAGCTCTGGAAGGTGGCAGTCTTTCAGCCAAGCCAAGGCAGCTGATGGGCTCCATGCTGTTGTGGTCAGAGGCTGTGTGAGATGTCAGCACGTATTTGGCTGTGGAGTGGATAAATCCTGAGTGAATAACATAGACCTGCTTCTCAGAGAGATAAAGAGCTATGTTGCTCTCTCACTGCCTTCCCCAACAAAGCAAAAACATGGAACCAATTTTCCTGATGGTCATTCATTGCTTGTGCACCTGAACATGACTATGGTTCAACCATGTCCCCAGGCCCTGGGTACAAAGGACACTAATGTGACTCTTATCCCTGGTAAACACAGAGATTGCACTGTTTCTTGTAGGCATTCTAATCAGTTCTACACAATAAATATTTATATACAATGCAGATTGTTTTAATGAGGTGAGGAATCCAAACTGGCTAGGAAAAACACAGAAGAAAATACAAAGTTTGCTAAATGGTTATCCAGATTTTCATATGGAACAGCTGAAAGAATGGAAACAAGAGGATATTTACATGTTCTGGCCTACTGGGAACATACCAAGAGGCTACATTACATCCAGGAATGTTGCCTCATGTGCAGAGCAGGAAACCACTTGCTGCTTTCTCACACAGGAGAGGAAGGGAAGCACTCAGTATAGAGGTTTGTGAACCTAACAGTGGAAATCCCGTGTCTAACAATTGCACTAAACAAGCTTGTTGCACACCTTTCTCAAGCCCACAAAGGGCACAGCACTATATAATGGAAACACTATTCCCATTGAAAGAAGATAAGCGGTCAGTTACACCCTCCTATAGTTTTGAAAACTGCCTATCTGAGAAAAGAATTCAAGATAAAGGATTTATGGAGAAATAGAAGAAATTGTTCTTGTTTTATCATTTGTATGGTAGGAAACCAAAAGCTGTGATTCACAAATGGGAAAATCCCCCTAGCAAAGGAACAGGTACTGTGCTTCCTCCCTTTCCAAAACTCTGACTCACTTTCTCTGTGTTTAAGTAAATATGACAGAGGAAGTTTAAGCTGCTTTTGAAAGCATTAAACCTTCTGGTACAGATGGTTACCCTTCTTTCATTATCACCATCTCACTTAGAGTATAAAGCAAATTAAATAAAACTATCCACTCCTCACCCACATTCACAAGATAAATGCAGATGAGATTAAAACTGTTTCCTGTTCCATGGGAAAATGAGAATGGATGAAAATGCTTCACAAAGGAAGTATGTAAACAGACTAATGCACACAAATCACCTTCTTATATTTTTCCTCTATGGAACTTTGGCTTCCGTCAGTAAGAACAGTTTTTAATAGGTCATTTGTAGTTGGGCAGCTCTGACAGTCTCAGCTACTAATATAAATTGAAAATTTCATATGATTCATCACTTCAGTACCAAAATAAATACTTACCATCAAAAAGCATTGGTAACAGATACTATTTGTTATGAATTTTTCTACAAGAGCAACACTGTCATTCCCAGATGTTCAGTACCATCTGTGAGTTGTCTGTGAAGCACAGCTCCTGTACATCATTCTGTGTATTGGTAGACAGAGCTTCAAGTGGCAGGCAAGAATTGGAGGCACAGTCCTCTCACTTCACCACTCTCTGCCACATCCACCTGAAAAGACAGAGATACCCCTGAATTTCTAGAACATGAATGTGAAAATACCAGGAGATACAGTGAACCCGAATTCCAGGCAAAACTGCAGAGCTGAAAGAACATTCTGCTCAACAAATTTCATCTCAGTCACTTCCAGAACCACAGTTTTGTCAAATTTACTTGCTCTACAAAATCATTTGTTGAATTGTTTCAGGGAATCATTTCAGAGCTTCATTGAAATCTAGTGTAGTTTTGAACATTTTAGCTCTGTGCTGTCTTGAACTGTTTTGCTCAATTATGTAAGTCATATTCACCTTTTTATTCCCTGGCTGAACAAAAGTAAAGATGAAATCAAAGCTTCTTCTTGGTTATTCAGGTTAGCAAGAACAAAACCTGCTTCTTACGACTACTCAATTAAAATCCTGGCCTGTGTTGTATTGTGATGAGAACACAAACACAGAAAATGTTCAAAAATAAAAATAAAATATTTTTAAATGTAAAGGAATATTCCAATACAACATCCTTATGAAGAGCATTACTTCATTCATAAAATAGGATAAACAACAGAGAACCTTAAGTACTTTGGAGTTTGCTGTCTCATTCCCTGTCTTCAGCTGAAACACAATTTGTTCTTAAGTGGAGAAAACCTCCATGTTAAACTGGTTTTAAACTGACAGCAACTAGATTCATAATCACACTACATGTGATTCTGTGGTTCTGCTGTAGGAATTAGTTTTGCCATATTTCAAAACCAATGTGACAAATGTAACCATTTACAAAAAAGAATGTAACTTGTATGCTGTGTAGATGCTTCATTCTTTCCACACCACCCTTTTAATATGTTTGTTAGAACAACTTTTTATATCTCATTTTAATTCAGGGAGTCCTTCTTCCTGAATTTGTCTTTAATAAACAGAAGAATTGCCTATTGTGAGAAAAATCATGAAACCTCCACAGGTATGAATTTATTAATTACTCTCTTCATATTTAATTCCATGCAGAGACCTTAAAAATCAATTATTTGGTGTGGAGGAAGGCATGTGCTGCCCCTATTAAGAGGAATCATAAAAGATGCACTGTTAATTTAGGCTGTCTTCCATAAACCATCCTTTGCTAGGAGCTGCTTTTTCTCCCACCGATAAAACGCCAGAAGAAATTTTACCTTTACTTTCGTGCTACTCAGTAATTACCTCTGCAAAGACATACGGTCTCAGCGACCACAAAATCTCATCCCTGGTAACTGTGTGGCGGGACGAAGCACGCAGGTGGGCACAGGGCTGTAATGGGGCTGTAACGGGGCGACAGTCCCTGGTGCTTTGTACCCCTGGATTTACCCAAAAGAATGGCACAGAGGAACGCCGCGGGGCTTTCTTCCAGAGGGTGGAGGACTTGCGGCTGCACAGCTTGAAGTTTGAGCTTGCCGAGGAGGATCAGTTTGATCAATTTGAAGTTTGATCCTGAGGGGTGGGTGAATGATTTGTCCCAGTGCAGCCTGTAAGACACAAAGTCCCACGCTTCCCCTCAAGCAGTGAGGATACTTTTTATTGCATTCAGGCGCACGGCCAGAGGCAGTAATACCAAATTTCGGGCACTGATGCCTGGTGATTTGGAAGAGCAACGCTCCCGATCGGCTGCACTTCCCGAGACCGGGACGGGCGCTGGGGCACAGAAGCCGCCCCTGTCTGCCCCTGCCCCTGCCCCTGCCC
>WBMV01005273.1:178671-259726 GCA_013396655.1 Campylorhamphus procurvoides | reverse complement strand
CCTGCTGAACTAGGACACAGGGGTCTTTCTGCTTCTGGTCTGAATTTTCAGACAAGTTTTCAGCATCTGTTGACATAATCTGTGTGTCTGTGGAGCTTATCAGTTTTTCCTTGATATCTTCCACGTGCCCTGCTTCATATCCATCGGATTTCCCTAAGACAGTTGTATATGGACAAACTGGCCATAATTGTCTTAGTAATTTGTGCTGCCCCATGTTTTTATTCTTTCTGACTTTTGTCACATATCCTCAGTCCAGAAACCTCCTGGAATCCTTCTCAATGCTTCAGGATGGGGCTTTTGGCCATTTTACGATGGAGCACTCTTAGTCCTTCATCCTGGATCATGTTCTTTCAGGACAAAATAGTATAATTTGGGAGATGGGATTTATCTCATCCAGCTTTAGTAAATTATGTGCCTAAATGCCTTTTTATTTCAGCTATTTGTCTCTGCTGTCTTGATATAAAGTGAAGGGAAAGAAACATTTCCAAAGAGTAAGAGAGCATGGCTGGTTTAGATACCTATTTTAGGCGACCACCTCTACAATTTAGAATGATTAATTCAGCCTACAGATACAGAGGAGCCCAGATGGCTAAATTTAATTGCCAGGAAGCAAATATGAGAGACATTATAGGTCAGCTGTTAAGATTGCCGAGTCTAGAGTGAGCACTGGGTTTCTTACACTTAGTGTAATTGTCAACATTACTGAGTGAGACATCTTGCACCTGAGAAGCCTTTCCTGATGGACAGTGTTCAGATGAATGATTTCTGCAAAACTGATGCTTTGATAAAAGAGGTAGAAAGAGTCTTGGTCAAATTGCAACCTGCAGCTTGTCAGACATTCAGTTTTTACTGCTGTCGCTGTTTATGTCTGCAGAGTATGAAGTCAGTCTCCTTCACAACCAGCATCATGCTTTGACACTGTGTTGATCATGTCACATTTGCTTCCCACTTCTTACTGATGAAGTGTTTATCATCCAAACTCCAGAAGAATCACTATAACCTTGAAGGCATGCTTATATATGTGCATTATTCTGACATTACTTGAGCAATGATAAGCTGCACTCAGAGAATAAAGTTCTGTCAGGCTCAAATTAATTGAGGAGCAAGATATGACATAAAGTTTCAAAATTATCACTCCAGACCTTAGGATGATAAGGAAACAGAAGACTAGAGTCCCAATGCCATCAATCACCATGCCGGCTACACTAGTCCCAGGCAACAGGTTGAGTTTATCCTTTTATTATTACACAGCAAAGACAGCCAGAGGCATGAAAACAACATACACAGATTCCAAGAGCCATGAGATTTTAAAACATACAAAAGCTGGTACCCATCGATGGATTTTTCTGGTGTAGGTGTGTTCTTTAAACTCAGTTTATCACAGGTAGGTCACAACCTGTGACCCACAGAATACCCTGTGCTCACCCATGACTCCTGTTTTCCTTCCTGACACCAGCTCCTGGTTCTCCCTGTGTCAGTAGTCAGTGGGAGTGGTGGCTTCATGCAAAGCACTGAGCTCTGAATAGGACTACAGCTCTGTGGGAAAGGGAGCAACTCCAAGTCTGCACAGTGGTATCTTCACAAGAAAAGGCATACACATATATTGGCAAAAGTGAGTTAAACTACTCCTGTATCCAACGGTTGTTTAAAATGGATGGACTCTTTCCTGTGCAGAATTTAACAAATTAGTCATTTGGCATGAGAGTATAAAGAGCTGAAATATTTTTATTCAGAACTGCTGAAACCACCCCATAAATTACTATTGAATAGTATTTCCTTTATTTTTTGTTCCTCTGCTGATATTACTTAGGTCATCTGAGTTGGTACTTCTAAAACAAGAGAATAAATTTTCAAACTTCACTGCATGAATAATCCGCAGCATTAAAATAAAGGAATAAAGTGACAAGGTCCTCTTACATGTTTAGTGGCAAATATCAAGAATTACACTGTAAATAAACTATTTAGAGTGAAAATGACAGCACTGATAAAGGCTCAAATGCTGAGACTATCACAACATAACTACCAAATAATTTTTTTAAGAACTTATCACCCATATTGTCTACCAAATGTATAGAGAACATGCCATATCAGCCAGTAATATTTTAACTGTTGGTATTTGGAGCTGGGTGCTACAGAGATGAAGTTGTGAAATTTAATGATAAATAGTTATTTTTAACATGCACATTATCTTGTTCTCAAAGTGCTGTGTATTCCTCACATGCTTGCTGGTGCTTAACTGGTGTCTATTCTGTCACTTCCCAGGACACTCACTCTTGAGAAACCGTGCTAATCTGATTTTGAAAGCTGGATGATGTAATCTTTTATAGTGAGACAGAAGCTTCAGTAGGCTATTTTGCTTGACATAAAATCCATTGATTGCTTTTTTGTTGTGACAAAGTTACTTCTGGACTCATATTATGGCTCAATTTTAAGATCTTTTTGTATCATGTATTTTTCAAAGGTAAATATTTATGCTCACAGTGCATTGCTGTAGTATTTTAAACTCTGCTTTAAAGATGCTCCTAGTTTGTAACCAGAACTCAGTGGGTTTATTAAATCAAACATTATATATGAATGTATATTAGCAGACACAAAAACATTAAGGTGAATATCTACCTTATCTGTGGTATGATAGATACATATAACAGAAGCTAAGATCACACCGTAGGGCTGTGTTCTGGATAAGTGTGACTAGGATGTCCACTGTGTAAAGCGTACAGTTATTAAATGGCATTAGGCAATTCCACCTTAATTGCTTGAGTTTTAGTCATCACGATGCCTTCTCCATTATCAAAGTAAGCTATTAAAAGATAATGATCCAGTAATTAATTATTCATGAAATCAGCTTTAAAATAATTATATTTTAAGTTGTTAAATAAGCATCAGGTTCCTTTTTTTCCCTGGTGTATTTTGATAGCAATCTCTGTCTTAGAAAAGCTCAGAATATTTTTTCTAATCCTCAAAGCTTAATTCCACTTTTTTTTCTGTCATCATGAGGGCTGGGATTTGTTAATATAGTTGCTGAAAATCAAGAATCTGGCCTCTTCAGACCTGTTGAAAATAAGATCGTGAGGAAGAACACATATTACAGACAGCATGGTAAAATCCCAACCACATCTGTGGTCTGTCAGAGCAATTGGCTGATCAATAGTCATTGTGTGTGATGCACCTGTGCTCCCAACGCATTTGTTCTTCTGTGGTCATATCTACCCTGTGGCCTTATGTCTTGTATTCAGTTTAATCTGTACATCTTCCTTCCTGTAGTAGAAATGTGGTCAGAATTGCAGGCAGCCTCAGGAATACAACTCACAGATCTGTTAATGATGCTTCAAACAGATGAGGACTTACTTTTGTTTTGCAGAGATAAGAACAAAACACCCAAAAAACCTACCAGCAATTACATTTTCCTATTCTCAGAGGAAGTGGATACCAAAAATTGTCTCTGCTTTGCAGGGAGCTTTTATATACTTGAAAATTCTTCCACTATCCATCAATCTTTGCTCCTCAAGAGTAAAACCACCTGTTTTTTAATCTTGCCATGCTTTCTTGATGTTGAAATTGTTGACACTGAGCATAGAACTCCTTATTAAATTTTCCTGTAGCTGAAGGTGGAAGGACTTGTTTTGCATATGTTTGCTGTTCCTGCCTATTATGATGCTTGTTTTCCTTTGCAATAGTATCATTATTGATTGAAGATAATGGTTAGCCATCTGTCACACATGGCCATACCTCAGTGGTATTTTCACTAGGAATTCTGCCTAGACATTTGCTCCCTATCTTGCACTTTTACAGTGATTGTGGAATTTTGCACCATGGACAGGTGCTCTGTATTTTGGAAAGCCAAGGTGAGGCAGGGAGTGGTAGGTAAGAAGGGGACTTCAGCTCTCTGGAATTCTGGCGCTCTGCTGTGGGATGAAATTAAGCAAAACTTTCATTTGCGTCTCTTGCAAATTCATTTCTTCCCACAGATAGATCCATGTTTCCAAACAGCATAAAATTAATGTGATACCACATAGTTCAAGTATGATTACAATTTAGCAGCATGAGGTACCTGTGGATGTAGAGCTATAGATCATCACACTGTTCAAGACTGGATCTGTTTGGTTTTTTTCATGCTATTATGAAAGGTTATATGTGTCAGTGTCAAGTCATATTTTAAGACAAAGCTTTATCTACCATTTCTCCTCAAGGAGCAGCAGCACTTGTTACTCTGTCATGAAAAGAAAAAAGATTAGTTTGACACAATTTCTTTCTGAAAAGTCTTGACAAATATTTATAACCTCTGAAGAGTTTACGTACAGGTGGTTTGATTGCTGGTTCCAGCCCTTCTAGGAAGAGAAAGACGTGAAGTTACAGTTTTATGGGTCTTTCTCCTCCCTTTTAACAAAAAAATATAATGGCCTAATGAAGTAAATTATTTCAAAGGGAGCTTAAGTACCTGGCAATTAAGCATATAAAACTATCTAGAAGCCTAAATCATAGATGCTTCTCTGAAATCAGGACTGGATCTGTCCTTTCTGTTTCTTTTTCCCATGAAATCTCAAAGGTGTTGCCATTACTAGCCACGACTCTGCCTCTGTGATTCTCTCTCTATCCTGGGTTTCATTTCATCCAGCTCTGCCAATTGAGAGCAGCTGTTTCATCAAAGTTTTACCTGACCTGTTCCCAGCCCACTCTACTCCGTGTTCTTTAGCCCTGCTACTGACGTTCATTATGTTAGTCATTTAATCACAGGTGATTTTTTTGCATTAGTGACTGAGGCAAAAAGAGCACTAATTACCTTTGGGATTTTACGCGTCATAAACTATTAGCTTTCCTTCCTTCCTACATAGTTAAATGAGTTTACTTTTGCTATTATTATTATTATGCTTACAGAAAGTTTTCACATTACCTCTATTGTCCCTAACTGTATCCCACTTTCTAGACTGCTCTTTTTTCCTGTTAGATATCCATGTTGTTTTTGTGTGTTCATCCTTAACAATTTAATCTGGTTCTCACCTTTTGTATAATTCTTTCTCAAGTAGCAGACCATTGAAAAGTCATGGCTTAATCAAAATTATCTCTGGCTATACTTACTATTTTTCTTTTTCATTAGAACAGTTTGTACTTGCAATCTTACTATGGTTTATTTAATCTTCCTCAGTTCTCCTAAACTTTTTATTTCTTATCATTGCTAGCCATAACATCAAATTTATTGATCCTGTGGATTTATTAAAATCTGAGCTTTTTAAAACAGTTGTTAATTTTTTGTTGTTCTTCTTTCTTGCTGTCGTAAGTATCACTAATTAGAACATTTCACCCAAGTTGTCCTCTGCCTTCTACATGTTTCACACAGGTATTTGCATAGTTCTTTGCTCTGAGTGCACTGTTAGTTCTTTTAATAAATTGCCATCTTCTTGAACTTTACTGCAGACTGCATTGTCAACATGTTGAAGCATTCAGCATTGGCTGTGGGAAACAGCCTCCCATAGATTCTATCAGCAATGAAATCACAATCACTTTCTATATGGTTAATAAAATGCTGTAACTTGATGGATGTCTGTGATTTCTTTGGTACATGGATATAGATAAAGGAATTAGTGCATATACTTTTTTACTTGAAAAGGATCTGGAGTCTGTAATAAAACAGCAGGATAGTTGTTTTATGTGTGTATAGTTTGAAAAGTTAAGGCACGAGACAGTAGCACTGCTGGATATGAAACTGCCTTCTGCTCAGTGCTTACTGCTAGTCTGCAAGTACTCCTGGGACAGAATGAGCCAGAACTCTTTATTAGTTTCTTGTTTCAGTTTGGGTTTATTGCTTTATTTTCTTTTATTGTGTCCCAGATAAAATGCACATCAGAGGGACCTGTGTGTAAACCCAGCAGAATTTTTCTCTTTATTTCAAGACTTGCAGTTCATAGAGTCTTGCACCAAGTAAATTCTTCACAGTTAACTTGGAAATACAAAAGTCATAATTTTCCTTCTCTTGTAGAATCAAGTGAGCATGAAGAGAAGAGTATAGCTGTCTCGGGTGAGGTATCTTCCCCCCAACCTTGTCCTGCACCAGGATATACTCAGCCTGAAGAAGCAAAGGAGGATATGGATGTAACAAAGCAGACTAAACCTGAAGAAAATGATGACTTGGGCCCACTGCCTGATAACTGGGAAATGGCTTATACAGAAAAGGGGGAAGTCTACTTTATTGAGTAAGTCTTATTTCTTCTATTTCTATTAGCTCTAGTGTATTTGACTGGGCAGGAAAATGGTTTGTGTGGTGAAGTTGGAGCATTACACCCCTCATCAAAACAGCAGGAATGTTCTGGCTGTCAAGGCTCCTGAGAGTGGGTGACAATTCCTGCATTAGTGATTTACATTGAAGCGTACTGGTCTTTGAGGTAGGTAACTGGTCTGCTTACTTTGATGGCAACAATTAAAGCTGTTGTTTCTTCTGTTCAAAACAAGGCTTTTCTGCTTTTCTGCTGCTTATGGGAAAGCAGCACATTTGCTGGATTCGTCCTTCCTTATGTCAACGGATGCAGAGTGGGTGGAGTTTTCTGCCAATTTAAGGAAAGAAAGATGGGTGGACTATAAACTGTATTTAGAAATAGTAAAAAATGAGTGGACTGTAAGGAGAATTAATTATGTGTAGAAGCTTTTTCCTGTTGATAGACTATATGTAGCTGTTGCTAACTAGTCAACTCATTGAAGAAATGGATATGACAGTTCTTTATTCTCTAAGTGCTCTCATTAAGCTGCTAGATAGTGTCCAAAGGAGGGCCATGAGGTTGGTGAAGGGTCTGGAGGAGTAGCTTTATAAGGAGAGGATGAGGTCACTTGGTCCTTTCAGCCTGAAGGAGACTGAGGGAAGACCTCACTGCAGTAAAAACATCCTCGTGAGGGGAAGCAAAATGGCAGACAATGATCTGTTCACTCTCATGACCAGTAAAAGGGCTCAAGGAAAATGAAACTGAGTCAGGGGAGACTTAGATTATCAGGAAAAGATTCCTCACCCAGAGGGTAGCTGGGCACTGGAATAGGCTCCCCGGGGAAATGTCACAGCACCAAGCCTGCCAGAGTCCAGGAAGGGTTTGGACAATGCTCTCAGGCACATGGGGTGATCCTGGGGTGTCCAGCACAGGGCCAGGAATTGGAATCAATGATCCTGATGGGGCCCTTTCAACTCAGCATATTCTTAACTCTTTGATTAATATAGGTTACCAGAATAAAAATATAGCAATCTGAGTTCATGCAATATCATGTTTCCCAAAAAAAAAAAACAAAAACAAAAAACAAACAAACAAACAAAAAAAACAGAAAGAGAAGAGAGAAAGGAAAACCTAACATCTTCATCAGCAGAACACTACTACAGAGGTAGCAGTAGCATTTATGTTTGCTTTAAGGTAATTCTTCAACTTGAAGCATTAGCTGTTATTCTGATTATTAATAGGTAAAAATAACATTTGGTGGTGTCAATTCTGCCTTAAATCCTATATTTAATGTAAAATGTTGTGACTATCACATGAAGTGTAAACAAATGATAAGAATAAAGTTGGTGCGTGTGACTTTTTAATGAACACTGGCAAGACCAACTACAGCTTCTGGCATATACGAGGCTGAAAATAGCAGTAACTATTAAAACATGAGCGTCTTTGCTGAAAAGGGTAAAAATATGCTTATTCTAGAAAAAGAGTAATTATAGTAACTTTGCCCAAGCAAGCAGAGAAGAACTGGGTTGACCTCAGGGCTAGCTCAAACCTTTGTTTCCTTCCTACCTCGCTCCTAAATTTGATTTTTCTGCACATATTGAAAGCTCTGACAGAAAGCAGACTGAATTATGTGGCACTTTTATTTTACTTGTAACAAAAACCTGTGGTGTGTTTAGGGGGTGGGGGGCAGTGATAAGTAGCTCTCACACACCAAACTGTGAGAGTAGTAACTACTACAGCAGACAATATAATAGAAAATAAATGTACATATTCTAACAAATACAGTGAATGCAAGTAGCCCTGATGCTCTACAGAGCAGCCATTCCACTCCTCAAATTCCTTTGATGTTACAGCTTACTTCCTTTCCTGGAAATGCTCTGGTTTACACTGCAGTTCTGACAATGCTCATCATTCACTTCCACTAAATGAATGTTATGTAAAGCAGAGAAATCAATCAGAGGTGCAAACTGGATAGAAACGCTGTTGTAAGGGTTTCTTGCCTTTGGGATTATATTCTTGAACAATGTAGTTGCAAAAAAGTGCAATTACACACCTGTAAAAATGCTGGATTATTTACTAGAATCCTAGCAAAGGAACAACTCTCTGATCGTTTGAGTTTTCACATTGCACAGTCTTCACGGGGTTAAGTAGGAATGTAATGCTGTGGGGATGCTGTTAAATTGCCTCTTTGTTTACAAGTCACTTTGGTTAATGGCATGAAGAGACTCCATTTGCTTTCACAAAAAAACGGAAAGATAAAAAGACAACAAAAACCCATTTGTCTAACAACATCTCCCTGAACAGTAGTAAAGATTGTACTAGATTATTAAATAATAGATGAAAACCAAACATTTTTAAAGTGTACATCACAATGAGTGGGAGAAAAAGTCACACTAGGCAGCATCTTTTATTACTTTATTTGAGGCTCATGTGAATTGTGCCTTTAAACACTAAAGATTTCTAGCACTATATGATTTCAAGTTCCAGGTTGTCACAGGTATACCCAAAGGTCGTAGATTTTGTATCAGCATTTTCATTCATTCACCTCAAATTAACTTCTAGATTTTGTATGTGATCTCATTTATCAAAACTGCCCTGAAAATAGTATGGCAGATTTGCAGTGAGTGAGGAAGTGACTTCATAAGAAGGAAGATAACTCTCTGTAGACAGGATTATTTATTTGTTAATGGTTCAGTTAGCATTTTGTAAAGCACACTGGAAGGAATTTCCTCTGCCTCAAGGACTACAAAGAAGAAAAAAAAATCATCTACCAGATTCACTGAATGATTCATAGGATGGTTGTATTTTAGAGCATGTCTTGGTCTAGTTCTTTCTCTCTTTCCCTTTTTCACATAGGTGCATGACCTTATGTTCACTTATTTTAGCATTCACAGACAGAACAGGAAGAACATCTCTTCTTGCAAAATAATACTTACCACTGTGTTTCAGGAAGAGCTACTTAAGTACATTTCTTGGGCTGTTTCCAGCCTCCCTTACATATGAATTTTCAAATACAGGCACAAATAGAGCTCCAGCTCTTACATTCAGTTTCATTTAGAACATATGCTAATAAGAACATGCAATAGTTAACAGACTGTATATAAATTGGAATAGCACCAAAAACCTCCAGTTCTGCTCCTTCTTTCTTCCGTTAAGTATAGCTGATAAGTGTGATGTATTTTGGTGTGCTTAAATAAATTATAGCCATCCCTGATTTGTAGCTTTTCCCTCCCTCAGGGCTAAGGAAAGGCTGTGATTCCCCACAGCCTTCAGACTTCATCTTGCCAGCAACTCTCAAACCACATACTAAATACACGAGCTTCATGTTGTCCTCCCAAATTCAGCAGGTGATGGCTGTGTTGGATTCCAGGCAATCGATGTTTGCTGTGTTGGTCTAGTGCAGTATTGAAGGGAATAAAAAAGGACCAAGATAGTCAGTGCATTTTCTGTCATGTGCAGTCAGCCTTAAATGTGGTCCTCACCCAACCCTCCAATTCCATCCCATACATTATTACATGGTAGATTGTCATGTACAGCTAGCTAAACATTATAATACTTTCTTATAAAAGGCAGAATTGGTTTTGTCTCGCTCTCTCTCCAGCCCTCTCTTCAGCTATAGGCAGAAGAACTCTCTGGAAGGGGTGAAGAGAGAGTAGAACATGAAACTAGGAAGAGCCGCAGTTTGTTAAGCTGAGCTACAGCTAAGCCTTGATGAACAGTCTCAAGGATGTTGCATAGCCTGTAACTAAAGCTATTGACTCTATACTGTTCAAAAGCCTATTGTACCATATTAATAATTAATAAAAGTCTAGAATAAAGTCAAACCTCTCTAGAACATCTTTAAAGGATCATAATCTTTGACTTGCAGTGATAATTTTTAGGAGAATGTAGCCACATGAGGTTTAACAAACCACTTTCCAGTACCTCTCACAGACATTGAGCCCCTTACTACTTCAACACCTACTTCTCCAAACAGCATAAGTCAGCATTGCTTTTTGAGCCTGTTACAGTATCTTTTCTAGTTGTTAAAGCTGCTACTTCTTTTTTTTTAATGAGGGCACCATAAAAGACTAAAAAACAGCTATAAAATAGTTCGTTGCCAAGGAGTCTCCTCTTCACTGTAAAAAACAGCCATTAAGTTTTTAAATACAGCTGGTGCTATTTCAGGTGATATCTGAAAAGAAATACAGCTACAAATTGGAAAAGTAAAATCCTGACCTAGGTTGTTTCTAAGAATATTGCTACTGACTACAGGAGGGTCAGTATTTCTTCATAGTAGTTTTTAAGGTAGGATAGTGTTTTGACTGCAGGAATAAGATTTATCCCAACACCTTGCTTACCTGAAGAACCATGATATACTTAGTTGTTTCTGGTTGCTCCATCAGTTCGGTATCAGAAAGCAGGATATATTAGTTAAGCCTAAATACACCATTACATTTGATAACTATGTCTTGTACTAGAAGATATTAAAAGTACTGAGGTGGAAGCACATCCTTCTGCCTGCTCCAAGTTACTTCGATGTCCTGCAGTAACTACCTGATCTCTTATAAGCTTGTTTGGCACTTTTGTGAGTATGTTACATCAGCAGGATATCAGTCCATAACATTGAAATTTGCCATGTTTCAGTTGTATGGTTATTTCTGCTATTTGAATTAAGTAGCAATTAAGACAAAGGATTTTGTTTCTTCACATACTATTATTCACTTCTGATGGGATTCCTCTTCCTTGGGAAACAAGCTATCTCGTATCAGTATGACTTCATTGTGTGGACAATTCTGATTCATCAGGGATCTTGCAGTTATGATTACAGATGTCTGTAATTATTTTTCCTTGTTTATATGTTGGATTGGATTCATCAGTCTTGGTCAGCACAACAAATCAGGTTTCTAACGCTCTTTGGACTTCAAAATGGCATACAGTGGGACGGGCAACAGGAAAGATCCCTCTTTGTTTCTTTCTCCTGGGACCACTTCCTTGCCTCATGGCAAATTAATTAGGAGATGGTAGAAATGGAAGAATTTCTGGAATGCTGATTTCTTTTTATTTTCTCTTGCCTTTTGATGTTATAAAGACATTCTCAGTGTGTGCTAGTGTTATATTGTCTCTTGCTCTGACATGATGTTTTTATCTATGCTGACATCCAGGTCAAACTGCCAGCTTAACTTCTCTTGTCTTTCCTCCAGAAGGAATTTCCTCCATTTCTCGTCTTTCCCCCAAAGGTCTCTGCTGCTCTTCTTTGCAGAACTCCCCTCCCACCACATTTCCTCTGAAGTTTGTAGTGTTCTTATAACTTTTCTTCTTTGTATTTATTGAACTAGAAGATTCAGCTCACCTGCCTTGCCATATATCATTAGGTATCTAGTATAAACCAGTTGCCAAGACTCCTTCTGTGGTCAGTGGAGAGAGATAATTACCTCCAGAGGCTGATTCATCCTGTCCAAATACAAGAGCAGAATTAATTTGCAAAAATATAGCCGCTTCTACCAGTAAAGATGTCCTGAGATATCCAAAGTTATGTCTGCAATAGTATGCAATTTGTGTCAAGAGTACACTTTTGAAGTAAATCTTCTGGTTGTCTTCACACAGTGTAATTTGGTTCATGTTTCAGTGTACTCACACTGGATTTCTTTCAGATGAAACTGGAAAGAAAGTTGATCTTTAGGAGTGCACTGAGTGGTCTACAACCCCTGGCCCCCTGAACTCAGTCCATGAGACCAGATTTTGTTTAAAATGAGTCTGGATTACTTCTGATCTAAACCATGTCCATATCTAAATTAGCAATATCAGCAAACACTTGGTACTGATGACCCAGCATCCGAATCTTCTAGATCTTGTCAGGTGCTATGGGCTGCATGCCTATGAATGTAGTGCATTAACTGAGTTCCTGCTATGTATCTTCTAGTTCAAGTTTGAGTGAAAAGCTTACAAGCTTGGGGAATGCTCAATGTGAAAATGAAGATAACTGAGAGAGAGGTTCACTTGAAAAGTGACCTTCTGATCTGAGCCAAAGTACCACTGTAGAGGCATACTAATAGCCCAACAATCTCCAAGGTCATGGCAGATATGACAGAACATGTCAAAACCAGCACCCTTCTGAAGTGACAGCTGTAGGCCATTTGGGACATGCCATAGCACACATTATGTCACTAAGAGCATATGGTTAGGGGGTCCCCACTGGAAGATATGTAAGATAAATTATTCTATATATGTGTGTCACCCTTGAATAGAGAGGAATCCTACACAATTAACTGTGTAATTTCTGTAGTCACATGAGATGAAGCCCATTCTTTATCAGAAATTAACTGTCTGAGTCAAAGAGAATTACTTCAACAGCAGAAATTACCATAGGAGACTTTAGGCATTTACCTATTCCCCTAAAAATCTTGCATAACTCTCTTCTGCTCCTGCAAATGCCTGGAGGCACCACCGCTGTATTTGGGCTGAGTACATATGTGCTTATTAACTGCCCTAGGCAATCTAAGGTTCACAGGATAGACACTCCCAAACCCGGGTCTCCTAAGGACTGTGCACTGAGCACATCTAACAGACCAGCAGCATGAAATGCAACGCAAACTGGCAGTCATAGCTGCTGTCATGCAGACCATAGCTAGAGGGCAACTTCCTTTTGTATCTCTTCCTACGTGTGCAAGTATAGGTAGGATCCCACAAAGGATGGATTACAAAATTGCTGGTTTAATGCCCTGTTTTCCTATCCCTCCACATACAAGTTACTTGAAGATCATTACTGTGCTACTTGAAAAGCTCTGCAGATCTACAGATATTTATCATATAGAAAGGAGGGAGGAGTTAGTCTTTCAGAAGTTGGAGGGCCTGGAGTGCACTGTGGTTTTCTGTCTCATATACTTCCCTCTGCTCAAGTTGTTAGATTGAGGATCAACTTAAATGTCATGTATTCACAATAAAAACCCAAACAAACCAGTCTCCAAACACACTGAAGCAGCACGTTGGTAAATACCCATTTTGAAATGCCTTTTGTAATCGTGTGCAAATACATACCTTGCAAGACTCACAATTTAGAATAGGCTAGCTGTACTTTTAGGAGGTATTAAGTCAGTAACTACTTTCTATATTTCCTTCAAAAATCTTTCAAGACATTGTCTGAAGGCTTTGTTAGTACAAGAAACTTTTATCTGTCAAAGTGCTTTAAATTGACAGATTGCTAACACAAATCTATTATATTCAAATCTTAAGTAAAATAATATACTGTATAACAAGTAATGAAAATTAAAAAATAATGCATTGTTAAACAAACAAACAAACAAAAAAGTCACACTCCTAATGTTGTTTGCCTCTTAAAGATATGGAGGAGTATCCAGTGAGATTCCCAGAGAGGCTCTGATCCAGTACCTAGCTCCAGTGCTGTTAACAGGGAACAGAGGCAAAACAGTGTCTGTGAAGTCTTAAAAGCAGAGCTACAAAGAAAATCTGGGGGAGAACAGGAGGTTAAGTCAGGGTTTCTGGGAAGTATTCTGAACTTTCTTTCACTCTGTTTAAACCAGTTGAAGAATATTTTTTCCACATATGTTTAAAATTGTCTGTAACTGATACCAGATGACTCTGATTATAACAAACTATTTCTGCTAGGTGCAAATACTT
This sequence comes from Campylorhamphus procurvoides, assembly GCA_013396655.1. Taxonomy (NCBI): domain Eukaryota; kingdom Metazoa; phylum Chordata; class Aves; order Passeriformes; family Dendrocolaptidae; genus Campylorhamphus; species Campylorhamphus procurvoides. Next base: position 245,921 of record WBMV01005273.1, on the reverse strand, counting down.
GTCAAAGAGAGGGGATTTAAGTTAGGTCAGAAATAATTATTTTATTGACTTCGGTCTATAATATTAAGCTCTATTGCCTTACTGAGTGACCTTAAAAAAAATTTGCAATACACTTAAGGCCTTGCAAAACAAGGTTTCTCTTTTGTGTATAGCAGGTAAGAAATTAGGATGAATTTTAAAATGGTGTGCTGTTCCCATGCTCCACCTGCTTGAAGCAAGACCAAAGGATCCTTTGTTAACTCCTTTCAACGTTTCCAAAATTTGGAATTTGCTCTTGGTTTAAGACATGCATTGTTGGTTTGCCAGTACTTACCTCTTACCTCAGTTTTCCTAGCTGGTAATTAAACTCACTGAAATTATGTAATGATGGGCTTTCTAGATATGTCTTTAATTATAAGTTATTGCTGAGCAAAGAAGCACTGGCCAGTGGAAAATACTGGTGGAGCCACAGCTGCATTTCTCATGGGATGCATCACTTCAGTCTCAGTCAGTGACAACTGCTCCAATGCCTGTCTGAGCATTTATTCCACAACTGCTGCTGCTATTCATATGCAATTCATTCATAACTAATCTGTAAATCCCCAGCCCCTTTTCCTTCTGCTCTGTCCGTAAGACTTCCCAAACGGACGCACATGATTAGACCTAGTGGTAAGGCAGGCAGGTTGTGCTGTCTACAAGGTTTTTAGTGCTTAAAAAGCATTAAATGTGCACAGCCTGTACAGCAGATACATGTTAATGTTACTTTTGCCATTGGTATTACATTGGTCAATTTACTGTCCCTTCTGTCTTCTCTCCCATAGTTAAAGCTTTCCTATCAAGCCTTCTCTTAAGTTATATTAAAAACCATTTCAGAGATAAATGTTGTCTCCCTTCAACTTTTACAGATTCTAGTCCATTGCAGAGCTGAACAAGGACTGGCCAGGGCCTTGGGACACAGGGGAGATGGTGTCCCTGCAGCATGCCCTGGGACGTTCAATGTGCTTTTGTTCTTCCTCACATTCCCAATGTGTCCCACGTGTGTGGAGAAGAATCTGCCACTCTTCTGTTTCTATGGTTGGCTAACCCCAATTCTAGTCTTCACTGGAAGAGTACCAGGAGGTTACTCTGAACAACACTGCACAGTGTGAGCATGGCACTGTAGTCATGCCTGTCCTCCTCCTAGGAGTGTTTGTGTGTTGTGTACCTGGCTGCTAAGATGATCTGAGCAAACAGCACTATGTAGAGCCTTAGAGGAAGGACATTGATGGTGCTGTAAGGTATTGGAAAACAGGGTGGGGGATGATTCTGCCTTCTTTCAAGTCCTGTCTCCAGAGCACCTGTCTAGAAGTATGTGAAGTCCCATTGCAAGAGTAGCATTTTATGTTTAGTACAGATGATAAAGTGCAGAGGCAGGGCAAGGGAAAAAGCATGGATATGGGTAAGGAGGAGTGGGATGAATTTCAAAAGGTCCTTTGCTCCTGGAGTTATCTGTTCTAGATCAAAGTCCTTGCAGATGAGTTTTGCTTTTACTAGTTAGCTGAGTGGATTTGAAAGACAGCACCTAGAAGAGTAGATTGAGTGCTGAAAGAGCTGATGTAAATCAAATATTGTCTTCATTCTCTGAAATATTGCTGTGAACTGAAGGATCACTCTTCTTTTGGAAGAGTTGTTGGGTTTTTAGTTTGTTTATGGTTTTGTTTAGTATGGCCACAGTGTACAAAACTGTCAGTCTTGCTGCGTTTGTGGAAGCCACATTTACGCTGAAGGGAAACATAACTGTTTGCTTGCTGTTCTCAATTTCAGAGAAAGCCTTGGAGATTGTAATTCAACTAATTCACATTTATAAATATTGATATTAAATTTGGGATGTTTTCAGCTTGGCACATGTATTTGCAGATACTTAAAAACTCAGGTCTATTCTAGAAGTGTCAGGGGTGTTTTCAGGCTGCTGAATTGGTCAGTTCTGATGGGTGGACTTGAGAGGAAAACATTGGCCAGTTCACTTGCAACAGAGTTGGTTTCTAGTATTGCTGCTGCCACTGTCTTGTTTGGTGGCTGTGGACAGTAATTTCATGACTCTGTGACTCCATTTTCTCACCTTTAAAACAGGGTTGATTATTTCCTTTGTAAAATGCTTTGACATTTGCTCTATTCCACAGCAAACATTGCTAATAATAGTCATATATATTACTCTTATAAAGCCACAAGAAACTAGCTGAGATTCTGATTTAGTCCCTGCAATCAGTGGGGGACCCGAAAATAATTCAGAATTAATAGCTGGCTGTTTTACAGACATGCCCACACTCCAGAAGTGCAACTGCAGCTTCCATAGGTATGTCCCAGCTCACCCTGAGCTCTGTCACTGCTAACATGGTGGTGTGGAGCTCAGCATGTGCTGCTGGATGCACCCAAGCAGCTCAGCCGGTGCTGGGCTGATGAGCCCACGCAGAGCTGCATCCTGCTGCAGACACTGTTGCCAACATCTCCCCTTGTTAATTTAAAGCCAGCTCAACTATGTCTGAGCGAGCTGAGGTTAGGCTGTGCGTGAGGTATAAAAATGCACCCTACAGGAGACCAGGCAGCCCGAGCTTCAGAGGAACTGTCTTAGTTACACTTGCAATCAAGCCCAAGCTGCTGGCATAATTTCAGATTCGCCTTACCTTTGGCTCATCATTCTTCATACTCTGCAAATATAGCTCTGCTCTCAAAGTAAGCGAAGGGTTTGTTTGTCATCCTCACCTGTCATAATGCCCCAATTTTCATTCTAGTTGCCACTTTATCCACATGTAACTCTCATCTACCCTTTTTCCCATCCAAAATGTGGAGGAACATTTAACAGTAGTAGGCACTATCACTCTGTTTTTAGAGACAGAGAGAAATCAAGGCAGAGAAAAATTTATCTGCCATGAAAGGCAAGGTGGGAGAAGGAACGGGTTCTATACATTTATTCTTCCCTAGAGGAACCAGTAGTATTTGGGTTATACAGGCTGTATCAGTAACTCCCCAACTGCCAATTGCATCCTAATCTATTTTTTGCCAGGTCCCCTGTTTCTGTACACTTTATACTAATGTTTCTAAGAGAAGTCATAAGCACACTTTAAAATGACACAGCAAATTAATAATAAACTAAATAATTCAGTACTGTATGGAACAAGCTTTCTCCTAGGATGTATCAGATAAATAAAACATGGGTTAGAAGCATCTCTGAATGATGGTATTGTAGGAGAGGCATCTCAAAAAATCAAGGAGTAATGATCACATCTTTTTCTGTTTCATAGTCTTCCTTTCTTAATATATTTACAATATTTGGCTCTAAATTTAATTGCTTATGGGCAAGGCATAAATTGAAAGGATCTGGGTTTAAGTCTCATTAGATGTGCTAAGTATCAATTCATTTGGCAAAATAATCTCCCAGAAAACAATTTGTGCCAGTTCAACGCTATTTGATGGCTGATTTCTCAAAGATCTATTCTAAGTATAGAAAGGAGCCACATGATTCATTCAGCTTCTGCATATCTATTTTATCTCTATAGAAGGATTATATATGGAGAGATAAAGGTTTGTTAAACAAAGTATCATTAATCACCCTGTCCGGAAATGTAGACTTTGCAGGAGCATGCTGTAATTTGCATCACTTTTGCTATGCCTTGTCAGTGCTGCTGGTGAGAAATAGCAAACCTGTATTTATGAAAAGGACAGGTTTAAGATGAAAATAATTCTATCCGAAAAGTGTGAGAATGGTACAGAATCCTGTCGCCTGCACTCGTTCAACGGGAGAACACTGTATTTGTAATAAATTCCTTTTGCTCTGGATGAGTTCTGCATTTTCAATGAGGTTAACTTGGCAACATTCTAGTTGATTTTAATAAAAATAGCTGCTTTGAGGACAGGGAGCTGAGGTTGCCAAATTTACAGCTGCCTTGCACAATTACTCTTACACCTCCTTCAGGGCTACTTAGAACCAGTAAGCAAATTAAGTGTATCGATTGCAATTTTGTTGGACTAACCCTTTTTTCTTAAGGAATAAACTTGATTCCTTTCAGTATGTGTCTGCTCAGAGTGATCTCTTTTCTTTTCAGCCATAACACAAAGACAACATCATGGCTGGATCCACGACTTGCGAAAAAGGCTAAACCTCCAGAAGAGTGCAAAGAAAATGGTAGGTGATTAAGTTTTCCTTGCTGCTCAGAGGGGATTTGCCTTTGTGTGTGTCTCTCTCTTTCAGTTCTTACAAAAATCAGGCATTTGGGGGGATGATGAAAGGTGTTTAATTGCTGCTTTGGTTAGAAGCCATAAGTGATACCAGTTCTCAGTGTGCCATGTGTTTCTGCTTTTTATTCCCCTTTCTGATGCTATCCAAAGCTGAGGATCACAAGTGTGTTTTCTGCCTGTTGTGTGTGTGACTCCGGGACTGACCCTCTCCCTCATCTCCTACAGAGAACTTTGGTCTGCAGAACAGAATCCCTTTTCAGATTCTGAGCTTTTAATCTACAGGCGATTCAATGCATAAGGGAAACTAGCAGCACCGTGGGAATATGAATATTGTTTGATTTGTATTTAAAGGTACAGTGTTATGCTATTTAGTAGCCAATTTAAACAAAATAGTGTCCGATAAAACAGGGTGTGGGAGGGAGAAAAGAGATCAGTGTCTGTCTATCAGAGTTCAGGGCTGGATTTGTGGGGTACTGCATTGTTAATGCTTTAAAATTTAAAAGCGTATATAGTGTTGATGATGCTTACAGGAGCTGTAGCTGTTCTGCAGGAGAGATGACTATGTTGACAGATTCAGAGATATGAAATAATACAAATCATATCAAAATATCTTTGCATTCAGTATAATTTCTAGTTTTTATCTGTTAAAGTTTATCAGTAATCAAAATCATTTAATAAAGTAAAAATAAAAATGTGTTGTAATAGATCTTCTGATAACGTTTCTTTCATCATTTTATAGTTCCATGTCAGTTTGATTAGTCAGTTAAGAAGTAATGATTTCTAAAGGCTGCTCTTATTCTATTTTTATGAGATACAGAGCATTAAATGCATGCATGCTATGTGCATTAATTCAAAGCATTTTAAAATATTTTAAATGTACTGATAGGTCTTCATGTTCTGTATCTATTTTAAATTTTCCAAAATATATGCATTTGGTTAATGTAAGTACTATTAATAGAAAGCTCAGGGCTGATAAAGAGGTCAGTGAGGATTCTTTGGCTGTATGAATTACAGGGTCAGTGGTGTGGTAAAAAATGTTCCTGCCTCTTTTTGTAAATAGCTTTTTTTTGAAAGATTGCTATATTCCAAAAATCCCTTCTTTATTTCAACAGCGACTCTGACGTTCTCTTCTGACATCAGAAATTTCATGTCTGAATGATTTTGTGATGCTTATTCTAGCACTAACAACACTAGCTCACAGAGTAAATTCTACAGTGAATACAATAGAAGTGTGGTGCTGAAACAAAACAAGGGCACAGGAGTTTTGCTTTCTAAATCTCTCAATTTACTTATATGAAGCTATATTTCAGCTTTCATCTGCAGAAATACTAGTGGAAAAGACAGGGGAAAAATCCACCAATATCTATGGAGTAACATATCACAGAGTTACTTGGAGTAAATATGTGTTGCCTTTTTTTTTTTTTTTCCTTTTCTGTTAGCTGAGATCACAAGCACTAAAATATATATTAAGAAAAACCCAAACAAAGTATCTGAAACTATTTAAAATGAAGATTGGTGCATTAAAGAAACAGCATTGTTTTGTAGTTATTTGACTACTGAATTATTGAATTACTATAGTATGCTGGGTCATGTTGTTCTTTTAAGATTGCTCAGCTCATTAATGCAAAGTACTTGGAGTCATGCATAAAAGACTTTAGGGAGAGATTTTCTATTCTTACAATGATTGTTCTTGCAGCATCCTCTCTTTTCTAAGGTTCTTCCATTGCTAAAGGTGTCATTTGTCTTTTTTTTTTTTAATCCAATACCTGCAGAAGAAAAAGTTCTTAAAAATCACTGATATGCCTTAAATGACTATACCTTGCTGTGGAGGACCAACACCAGGGACTTTGCTATAGCACATGGGGATCTGGAATTTTTCTTTAGATTTAATCTCACATTAAGAATTAATTTCAGGTCCGGTTTGGTAGCTATTTTATGCCAAACATCTTTTCTGTTACACTTTACAATTTATTCTGGCACATTTTACTCAAAGATAAAAAATTTTAGAAAGACATCAGTGTTTAGATAGGAAGTGATACTTACTTGCTGCTTTATCGCTATCTGAGTAACTTGTGGTTTTCATTGACATTCATTTTGTCACATCTGAAATCTGTATTCATTCTCTGAGATACATTATGACGTCCTTATCACCCACCAGATTCTGACATCAGGTTTTCATTATGAACAACCCAACCTCTGTGTTCTCCTTTCAGTGCAAATCCTGCCAAGTTCTCCTCGTTCTTTCTGCCACCAGCACACAGTTTCCATACCAGCCAATGCCCACACAGCGTACAATATCTGAGTCCTGATCCTCTGGGCTAGTGATGTTGAGGGTCCCCTCTATTCCAGGCATTTTCCCTCTTCCACTTTCGGCTCTTCAATAGTCCTTTGCGAAATATGATTTCTTCGTTATCTCTGGCTTCTGTATCTGCAAATCCCAGTGCTTGCTCATTTCCTTTTGCAAAATCTGAATCAACCTCCCAGCACATCCCTCCTCTTGAAAAATTTTCACATGCCTTTGCCAAGAGATTGACAAGCTCTACCAAGTAAAGCTTTCTTTACCTCCATGCTGTGGGCTCTTCCTGTTTTCCTTTAATGACACACACTGCTCCAAATCCTTTTGTAGGTCAGGAGGTTTTAAGGCTGATCTTTATTTCTGTCTCTCATGGAACTTACGTGTGAGTTTCAGCAAATTACTTTGACTTTTGCTCTGTCAGATCTACTTAGATGTCAGGTCTTTGAAGCAAGAATTTTTACTCTGTGTTTGTATGGTGCTGATCTGAATTTGATAATATAATAAGCAGAAATAGCTGGCAGTTCTTCAATAACAGCTGCAAATTTTTACACATTTCCTCCAGAAAATCTTGATGTTAATAGAAATAATTGTGTTTTCTCTGCTAAAAATATGAATCAAATGTTTGGTGTTTCTAAATTGAAATACTTGTTTTCAATTACTCTTTTTTTTTTCCACATCAAAATGGATTAACCAATTTTTCTATGTAGAATACTACAGAAGTTGTAATTCTCCCCCTTTAATTTCTGTGAGCTAGATTCCCTGGTTGCTAAATTTCTTTAAAGTCAGGATCTGTATGATTAGAGGTATATTATATGAGTGTTCTTCTAACAGAGTCTGTTCGTTGGGAGAGAATATGGAAGAGAATGACAAGTCCCATAAGGTAGTAAGAAATGTAGTTTAATACTAAAAGGCAGTTCAGCTGTAGTGACACAAAATATCACAGGTTTTAGAAAGTTCATTTTCATTAAGAAATGTAGCAATTAATTTTTTTTCAAATTCTCTAATTCATTTTAGGGAACTTTCATTCTGGGAAAAAAAAAAAATCGACATTTTATTCTGTATCCAGTTTGGCGATTAAACAACTGTTGAAATTTCCTGTGACCAGATATTTCAAATTTTGCTTATTGCCTTACTACACATTTCACTAATTTCATTATTAATCTATTCTCAGCAGTATTCTCCATCACTCTTAACCCTCTCTTTCTTTTTATGTCAACCTCCTTTCTCCTATCTCTTAGTTTTCAAGTACAAGTAGGCCCATGACTATAAATAAAACTTTGATTTCACCTAGCGTTCATCTGTCATCTCTCTTTCCATCTCCTCTACACCCACCAACTTGACTGCAAAATATAGATGTTTATGTAGGGTGAACCGACTTGCCTTTATACTTCATTGACTTTGAATGTCAGCTCTACTTTGACAATTAGAGGACACAGACACCTGATTCATGTGTAAACACCTTTACGTAGAAAGACTGTTGCATTTAGGTGTCTTCATCTTGAACTGAACCCCACCCTGCCATCACGTGTTGTCAGGTTGTGCTTTTCCCCCTTCCTGTAGTCACAGGCAGTACCTTTTGATGCACTCAGTACCCTCAGTGTTCCTCTTCAGAATCTCTCATTGGTCACCTAATTCTCCACTATGCTGTAGTAAGACTTATGAACCTTTCATGTTTTTGTTTTATAGATGCATTTGGGCATAGGCATGCTGGTTTTATGAATAAAGCATTATTAATTGATTCCCTGACACGTATTTTCACTGGAAACCAAGCAGCAAACTTTTATCTTGTATGGATACCGTTTGTGTTTTCTGATGCCTGCTAGTGCCAATTTGTAGCAGATAAATACTTTTCACTGGATAGGTTTTTATTTTATTATAGTGACCTTGAGTTTGAAAACAAATCATTCAGCAGTCCAGGATACATGGGGTTGTGGGACTTTTTGGCTGATTGGAATGTTTCCTTATCAGAGATTTACATGTGAAACGAACAGAGCACTGCTATACATTGCTAGAAGAGGAGGTGGGATGAAGTGCCCTCCACTGTGTGAAAAAGGTGTTATCAAGACATCTTACAACTCCAGATCAAGTCCCTGTCTCTGTTGAAGGAAGGATCTTGATAAGAACTGGGAGAGAAGGCTAGTTTTTGGGTTTTGTCTAGTGCCATGTGCATCTGAGCACATAGTACTCTGTCTCTCAACACGTTATTCTGCTCATTGCTTCCGGCATTTTTTTTTTCAGTGACTTGTAAAAAGCTTTTCTTCTTTTTTGTCTCTGCGAACCAGATCAGCCTGTGCAGGCTAGAAAGTAGCTGCTGAGCTTTGGGTATCTGTTGCAGGGGCTGAATATTTATCTGTGAGATACTGGTGTCTCAGGTAAATTTAGTTGAAAACTGACCATAGACTTGGAGTTTTACAGAGGAAAATGGTGAACAGACAACCAGTACAAACCCATAAAGTTCATTTCCCCAGGAAATCAAAGTAGAAAGAGATATCATCTTCAGAAAAGTAGTTTTTTATTCTTGATGAAAACAAGGATTCATAAAATTATAAAAGTCATGACTGATATCTAATGCTATGTGCTAGTTACATTGTGTGTTAAATAGCACCATTTGTTCCACTACAGTCAAGGGTTTACCAGCATTACTATTTTAAACCTTGTTTCCAGGGAATTATATTTGCTGTTGGAAATACATTGAGGAGAGTCCTTTTTTTCAGACTTGGTACCCACATAGCTTAATTCTTTTCTTCAAATGCTGGAATGTTGTTGGTTATTAAGTAGGTCACCATCTGAAATAATGCTTTTATATAGAGTGACACATGACTATATACAAAGAGGCTGTTACTTAATTTATTAGCAGTTTGTATGTGCATTTTTTCCAAGAAAGCTGTCTTGGAGAATTTTAGCTTAATGTTAATTTATAACTTGGCTAAGCCAGAAATAAATAAGGACCACAGAAGAGTCAGTCTCTAATACAGTTTTCAGCCCATTGCAGCAATGCAATTCATAATAATTTTGTTTGTCTATGCTATATTTCATTATTCCTGTTGGCATCAGTTAATAAAAAACAGTTATCAACCACACTGAAAAAGACCTTTCTGTCTATCCACCTGTCCAATTCATGTGAAATTTCAGAAATACTTTAAGTGGCTTTAGCTCTTCTTCATTGAAGTCATTTGGAGGCTGGAGTCTAAACCTTAGTTAATATTTTCCATGAAAAATACAGAATTGTTATGTCTCAATATAGGCATGTTAGGTTATTTCAAATGGGAGGTGAAGCATTGTGCACAATCACAATGGACAGGAGGCGACTGAGGGAGTGTTTTCTCTCTTTGAAGGGACAAGCAAAGAATTCTCCATCACAGGTCATGGGGGCACCTAACCAGATACTTCCTGCAGCATCTGATATTTGGAGGCCCAGTGCCTGAAAGGGAAGTCAGATGCTTGTGTTGGGAATTTATTTGTGGGTAGGAAATCAAGTACAAAATGACAAGCCAAAAAGCCTGCACAGTCAAGAGGAAGATCACAGAAGACAGAAAAGAGGAAGAGTTAATCACAAGCTTGCATCTCGCATTTTTATCTGTTCCAGAGCTTAGCAAAATATTCAAGGCTCTGAAGTATTACATCCACCTAAGAGCCAGAATCTGTCATCCACTGCTGAGGACCAGTTCTCATTATATGTGTTTCCTAAAAAAATGAGGGAAGGGGGGGGCTATTTGTTTTATTCTAAAGCAAAACTATCTGTATAACAGTGGAAAAGATACTATCCTGAAAGTGAAAAATAAGTGTAGAGTAAGATTCTTTGCCAGGTTCTTTGCAGAATATAATGTCAGTTTAATCAATCCAGAGAGAAAAAGTAGAGAGCAGCTCCAGAGAGCAGCATAGAACATGACACTGTCCCTTAACATTTTAAACCATCTCATCTGGGATGGTTTGGGTTCCTGTGCCAAGGACTGTTGTTTTGGTTTTTTTCCCAAGGGCAAATAAGCAATGCTTACAGAGTTCAGCTGAGAGTGCCAGGCACACATGAGTAATTTTGCTGCAAACTTTGATAGTGCTCTGCAAGCGCTTTTCAATTCAGACATCAAACCCCTTCCTGTTCCAGGCCTGAGTCACTTCTGAGTAGGGCCTGCCCATCACGCACTCCTGCCTGGTGGCTTTGTGATAGGAACAAATGACTAGGAATTAGGACATGGATTGACAGACTACCAAATTCATTTGCAGTTTTGACTTAAATCCAGGTGTTTCCAGATGATAAGAATATTGTACCGTTAAACCACAGAATTTTTACTTAGAACTCCCATTTGCAGATTATTAACACTATTTTAAGTAGTATTTAATCGGTTTTGTAATGGAGTTGGCTTTACTTGTAATAATATTGATCACAATGATTTTTTTCTGTCATTTTTTGAAATATTGAACATGGTTTTCTCAGCTTGCATTTTCAATTTTGGGTTAATTAAACTATAACAAAATATCTTGAACTGTTATGACCTTTGGAAGGGCATTTTGTGCTGGCAGCACCATCTGGGCATTAATTGACCAGAAAAACCTTCCATGCCAAACTCATAATAATGATAATAAAAATAAGAAAGGGGTCACCTCATTAGAGTTTCTTCCTGGGAGTTCAGAAGACATTTCACTGGGCAACCTAGTTCAGTGACACATTTTATAAGAGTAATTCTTCATCCTTGGACAAGTTTTAACACAAAATAGTGGTCCACATGTACGTACCTTGCCTGTTTATGCCCTGAGCAACGTCCTGGTATCTGCCTGGGGGAATTCTTGCATACACTGCTTCCTTGGAACACATTTATCAGAGTTAAAGGTAAATCTTTTAAACTGTAATGGGCTAATAACTATTAGTTTGCTTTCAGAACCGTTACAGTTTCTCACAGTCTCCACCATACAAATCCCTGTGTAGTACTAACCTTAATCGTAAATAGAGTAAGTAATTGCAAGGACAAGAACGAACAGAAGTATAGGAAAAAAAATCTGTTTTTCTCAATAATTCAGTAGCATTTGGCTGTCTTGCACTCACTGCTCACCCAGATGGTGCATTTAAAGGAGAGATGCCCAGGATCCAGGGGCATCCCACAACTGCTTGCTGTCACAGCTCACAGCCTGCAAGGATCCCTGCCTCACCTCTGGAGGTATTGGCATCTCATAGTAACTCTTCCAGCAACATGAGGATTTTAAAGGTTGCTAAATGCAGGCTGAGAAAATTATTCACTTGTCCCATAGTCTTTGATGAGGCAAATCACAGATTTTCATTCTAATTAGTTCATGGTGTTATGAAAACAAATCACTTGAAGTTTCAGAGTTTTATGAAAGAAGGTCATGTAAACACACCTTTCATGTGTCTGTGAAACTTACTTGCTTGTAAAATTCACTGAGATACCAGCTGGAAAAGTTAGGAGATATTAACTTTTTTTGTTACCTGCCCTTTACACTCTAAATCCTTATGATAACATGTATAACAAATGCCCCCTGTAATGAACACAGCATGTTCATCAGTGATGTAAGATGTTGTGAATAATACATTTTAAAACAGCAATAAAGGTTCAATATTATTTTCTAAATTTTTTTCAAATTATAATTTAATTTCAAAATAATATAAACACATTCACCTGGAGCTAAGATGATCAAACTACGATGCAGCTGAAACATGGTCCAAGGCTACATGACCACTACAGAATGGCTATGGTAGCTTGAGTTCTGGCTGTAGCTGCTGAAGCTCCTCACATCCAGTTTCTGATAGCATCTCTTTCTCATTTTGCTGCCAAGTTAACTGGCTAAGCTTAAGTAGTTTTCATCTGGAATGTGTAATGAAATTTAGAAAGGGAGGGAGAAAGATTTTGTAAACTCATCAGGAGAAACAGAGCCAGAGTTTAACAATTCACATCTTTAACAAGCTATAAATTGGATTCCACTCACCACTGAAGCAAGTAGCAAAATTCTTATTGACTGCACAGAGTTGGTTTTTGCCACTAAAATGCAAGCACTGTGTGGCGTAAGAATAGAGGTGGCCTGAAATATTCCTGCAAGGACCATTGAAAGGAACGGTCCTATCTTTTCACACAGAAAAATACCATGCTTTTCGAAGATCATACTCAAGGTCTTGATGCCAGTAAAGAACAAAAGGTTGAAAGTCCTTTAAAATATTGTCTAATCATAGGTAGAAATCAGCATACAAGATTTTCAATCCTATTCTCTCTATAGCTTTAATCCTTCAACACTTGTCTTCTAAATGGCAATGAAGCATGATAGATTGAACAAAGAGGGGCTTGTGGGATTATATTCATTACAGTATGTCCAGTTGCCTTCATTTTTATCATTTCTCCTCCCTCTGACTTTTTTATGAAAGCTCTTGTTTAAAACAGAGATCTTTGATGAAAAAGGAATGTCAATCTTCTCCTTTTTAAAAATTATTCTCCATAATCACCTCATTTTGAATTTCATCCAGAAGGTCAGCAATTTCATCAAATTTATAAGTCAAAAAATAATTTGATGTTCTTTGTTGGAAGGTTTGCCTTCTTGAAGAGACCTGTTGGGTATTTCCTGGAAATCATTTCAAAGACCATTGCTGACAGATAAGAAATATGATGACTTGATAAAATCTCTAATAACATTTATTATTTTTCAGATAATTTTAAAGGCAAATGTTTGCCTTTTTTTCCCAACATCCTTTGATTGCTCTTAGTTTACAATATAATACAATTACAAAGAGGTGAAGATGAATACAAATCTTCCTGTACCTTTAGCAGTTGAGCTTGACAAATACAGTTACCTCAGGGTTTTTCTCTTAATATTAACTGAATTCCTTATACTTATGACTTCCATTTTATCTTTATTTTTGCAATATGCTTTTAAAAAGGTCTGTTATTTTCTTTTTGTGTGGACTTTGATTCTAGCCTAAAACCCTCAGAGTGAGTGTTAGAGTCCTTGTCAAATAGAGCTGGGAAATCCTGTCTGAGCACAGATATCCTGTATTTAAGATTTGACAGATAATGCAGCACTTTCAAAAGGCTCTGTCTTTCATGACTAATACCCTCACAGACCCAGTGGCAGATAATCACTGTTTGTGGGACAGGAAAGAGAAAAAAGTCATTGTCACATTTCAAGCCTTTTGAGCAGTGTATCTGCCCGAGTGGGAGGAAGGTACACTGAGTATGTGGATTTCTATTGCAGAACCATTGGGAAGGGAGGAACTGCATTTTTGGAATTCATATTAGAAGACTGGAATGAAATAAATGGCTATAAAAGGTGGAAAGTATAAAAAGCAGAGATGTGGAGAACATGTTGCTGGCTGTATGAAAAGAGTTTTGGATTTGTGATGCCTTTAAACATTAGAACTATTTCAGCATGGAAAGATAAAGAAGGAAAAATAGATCTGAGGAAATCCTGCACCTGTTAAAGATAGGAATAAAGAACTGATAAGGCAAGGATTGTGGAATATGGACAGGAAATGTTAGAATTTAAACATCAAAACTTTGTGAGTAATTACACTCAACAGAATACAGTATAATGTTTCAAAATAATAATTTCTGATTACGCATTCTGGTGAAGTGTTGCATCTTTGTTGCCTATGCAACTGTAAAAATTAAAAGGCCATAGAAATGCAGAGTGATTCCAGATGAATGTAGTCACTTGCTATAAACAAACACAAATGAGCCTTACTTACATATCAGTGTGTGTATATCTCTGTAGCCGTGCAGGCCAGATTCTGGTAACTCCTGAGACTGGGAGGCTACCCAGGCATCTGCCCTGTACAAAGGTGGAAAACCCAGTTCTTCCATTGAATCCTCTTCCTTCTGGTGAATGAAGAAGAGAAAAAGAAGTCATATGAGAGGAAAAAAAGTTGTATCTTGCAATTAAAACTATTAACAATAGTGAAAAGTAGTAATTTTATCTGAGAAATTATTTAGTCTCACTATTGATAGGCTACACCTCTACTGGCATTGCAGGGATAATGTTGCTCTGCTTGACTCTGGAGGTAACTGAGAAGCTGCAGCTTCTTTCATCTGCATAATTAAATGTACTGGACATTGGACATTGTTTCACTGTACTTTTGTTCAAATAGACTTTGAAAAATGTGAGAAATGTTTTAGTTTTAGAAACTCCTGTCTCATCTTTCAGCTCTGACAGCACCATGAACAACAGGAGTTGCTTTGTCCGACTGTTATGCTGCTTTGGAAGGAGGGAGCAGAAGTTAAGGGAGAGATTTACCTGCCTTTTTTCTCTTACAGTCACAGCTGGATTTTTCTTATTTATTTTCTCTTAAGTAGTCTATGATTTTTTCCTTTTTACAAGAAAAATTTTTACTTAGAGAATTTAAAATTGTAGCTTACCTTCTCTTAAACAGAATACTTACTTGAGGGAGAATGTTTTCCCTTACAGAGCATTTTTCATTTTTCACTCCTTTAACAAAATTTTGGTGATCCCAGTTTTCCTATGACAGAAATAGAAACATTAAATCCACATCTGAAACCCCTGCTTCTTCTATTCAAAAAGCATCCAGAATAATTGTATATCAGTTTCAAAATTATACACTTCTAGAAATACTACAGCATTCATTGTGGTCATGTGCAACTGCTGAGTCTGAAAGTGTCTGTCATTGCTCTTGCCAAGATGGAGCTCATGCTTTTCATACTACACCTTTTGCTTGACTATCAATTTATCTTCCACCTATGTCATTTTTTAAGAAATTTTCACCATTGCAAACAGGGTGAACAAAGCCAGCTTTAGCTGTTTTGGGACTGATATATTTTGTGTACTTAGACATTCACTTTTTAAGGGTTTCTGTCTGGAACTGATCGCCTAGTTTCCTCCACTGGACTGGCAGAATCATTCAGTTTCTTTCTGGTTCAGCTGTGGATGTAGGAAAGGTCTGACATCATTGGTGGTTTGCGGGGCAGTGATTTTGTAGACATTTCAGTCTCATCATTGTTTTTTTCAGTAGGTTTAGTGGCAACCATTAGGCTATTGCAAATTGTAGCTCCACTAGTATTCATTAAACCTCCTTTTTTTTTTTTCCTAGTGGTCCTCTTAGTTCAAAGAGATAGATATCTGCATATTTTCTACCTCTCAGTTCCCTGTGGTCACTTTCTGTGCCATGATATTTCTGCTTGGACAATAGTCCCCCCTGCTATTTGACATATTTTGTCTCCTTGCAACTGAAGAATCTGTCATTATTTGCAAGTTCTATATTAATATACAAGACTGTACAGTATTGCTCTCATGGGTACTGAAAAATGGTATGCAAAGACCTTAGATTGTATGTCTTCCCAATTTCTAAAGACATGACATATAATCCCTTTTCTCAACTTATGGGACTTTTAAAATTGTTTCAACTTTCTGTGGTTTATCCCCTTCTTGTCTCTTTTTTTTCAAATCCTTGAAGTGATTTTATCACCTTTAGTTTCTTCTCACCATCCTTCTGTTCTCAAGCTTCCCTATGATCTCTGGTCTCATAGTGCTGTATTTGACATCTGCTGAGTAGTTTATGTTATTCATTCAATGTGGGTGTTAATTTTTGAGAAGTTAAATAGTGGTTTGGACTTTTGTTGGTCTAGTGAAATGATCATAGCAAGTAGAACAATATTTCCTACTTGCTGCTTGCTACACTGATTGCTGGAATTTGCACAGTAATTTTTTGTTTGAAAAATTCCTGATTTGAGGTACAAAATGTCTATTAACATGTAAATTTCTATAAATAAACTGAAAAGATAATGCTGGGTAGAAAAATATAATCTTAGATCTATTTCAGTAAATGGTATTCCATTAAAATTTCATTATGTCCAGCTTGAATTCTGTGTTGTTTCGATGGCTGAAATGGAATCTACCACATTCTTAAAAACAGTAGAATTTGGTCTAGGAAGGAGAAAGAGCAAATAATCTGTCCCCCATGGTTTTAGTCCTGTAAGAAGTATAGTTGTGAGGTTAAGGAACATTTGCCTTAGTAAGTAACTGAAGAATTTATTCTATCTGCACTACCACTAGGTAGGCAAAAGGAGAATTAGAATAAATTGTTCTGGATAAAGGACACTAATAAACACACTTTAATCTCTTACTTGGTAAGATTATGAGTGACACTACTACAAGGAAAGAGGACAGCTGGCTAATCCTGTTGTTGCTGATTCTTTCAGGTTAATTTTGAAAGAGCCCTACAGATTTATTATTTGTTTAAAGAAGGCCAAATAAACTCTCAGTTAGTGAAAGGTGTTAAGGGACTTCTTCAAAACCCACTGAATGGCTTCTGTTGAAATCCACTGAGGAGCATTGGATTAGGTGGAAAGACATGTCATCTATAAGAAGGAGCATTTGCCTTTTTCTCAATATAAGCTCCCATCACTGATTGACTTGAAGGGTTCCCTGTTCAGACGAGGAGTGTGCTTTTTGAGATTTTGTTTATGCAACACCAGATATTGTAATTATGCTTTCATGAATATTCTTTCCAGAAAGAAAAAAAGTTTTGTGCAAAGAGTGGTTATTCTGGATTGTTTATGCCTTTGTGATACATTTTCCTTCTCTCACTTCTAATTGGTTTTGAATGACTGTGGCAGTGGTCACTGACAATAAATAACTGATGGGCAAATTGCATGAGTGCTGGCTTTCTTCTCACCATTACTGGGGCACCTTGGAAACCAAAATCAACTCCACCCCTCATATATCCCTCCCATACACTTTTCTGCCAGTCGTCATCATTTCTGAGTTACTGATCTGCTCATTTTTTATCAGTCTACCAGACTGATAGAAAGCCCAGTTAGAATATTTAGGGGGTTTTTTGTTGCATAATTCTTAGTGTAAGAAAGAGTCATAATGACAGATTCTCATACCTTTTCTGAGGTAGTAAATATGCCCTGTTACCGCTGTAGTAAAGAAGTTAGGCATTGTTGTTACAGATACATAAGGCTTTGAAAAATAAATAGTAACAAATTTTAAATGTTTGTCTGGTGGAAAGGTGGAGCTGATATTTATATAATGTCCATCTTTGCAAAGCTATACCTGTGTTCCCCAAAAGCAGGCTTGCTTTAAAAAGTTAATTGTACCGTATGTTCCCGTTGCATGTGCACGGTTATACAGAGGAAGTGAATTTGCACATACTTCAGAGTGCACTCACTGCTACTGCAGGGGTTGCTTTAATACTTATACTTGGGGCAATAATGCGTGCATGCTCATCTCACGTCCTATTGACCTGATCTAACTGTTTCTACTATTCTAATCCCCATAACTTCTGAGCTGCTGGTTCTGTGTTTTGCTCTTCTGCTCTCCTTATGTATGCAGATCTCCCACTGATGTAGCTGTTGGGAGCTGTGTAAAAGAGGGAATATCGATGTTCGTTAGTATCGTGTGCAGCTGAGAGGAGATGTTTGAACTGGGAATACTGCCCTTCAGCTTTTGCTGTTGTTTCACATGACTCAGTGCCCATCGGGTGAGATTTTGCACAGACTCAAATTTGAGGTTGAAATAGTGGCACTGTGGATTTCCTTCTGAAAACTGAGTCCCAACTTTTATTTTTCCAACTTTATGTGCAGCCAAATGTTGGTTCAGCTTTGCATATATTCAAACACATAGAATTTTGCAACACAAACAAAGCAAGATAAGCTTTAAACTAGTTGAAAGAATTGTGGATTTCTTCTTGGAGTTTCTATTTCTGTGTAATGTATTCCCAACACTGTAAATCTTTGAGCTTAATGCCAGAGATATATTTTCTCCACAAATTTTAAACATTGCCTTTGGGAATTGCTCTTCAAAGGAGTTGAACTAAAATAACTGTGATCAGGTGTTCCTAGGCTGCATAGTTCATACAGTATGGATTTTGTCATGCTGTGATGAGAGTCCCTGAAGAGAGATGAGAAATTTCTTGCTATTGTTAAAATTAAAATCATGTATGGCTACCTCAGCTTGAATTTTACAGAATGTTGTTTGTGTGACGGACTTTAGCATAGTTTTAAGTTGATTTTTATTTTGTAAAGTGCATTGACTTTTTTTTTTCTTGGAAGATAACAGAAGGTTCACTCAAACCTTCAACACCAGAACAATGTGCTACGATTGTCTAAAAGCAACTCTATAAATTGCAGTTCTTTCAAGCATGTTCAGTTCTTTCAAGCATGTTCAGTGTAGGTATTTTTCATGGACTGTGGTCATAACTGGAAAAGCACCTTCCTTCAAAAAGGTTTATTATATAACCGGATTATGAGCTGTAGGAAGTCCTTTTGGTCTAAATTTATGTGTGATATTTTACCAGTAAAACTGGAGATATCCATAATTTGAAAGTGGTTTTTATTCCTGGACAAATGAAACATAGTTTTCTTTCTATTTTAGTAACTATCCAAGTTGTTTAAAAAAATAATGCATTATTAAGTGAATTAGGATTATTTGTTTTTATATTAGCATGTTAGAAATAGAAATGGAATTTTGGAGTTTTTTGCTGTGATTCTGTAGCTGCAGGAAAGTTGGATCTTGTGCTGAATAAACATAAATTCCTACTTTACACATAGTGAGGACACCATAGTAAGAGCATAAAATCTGTTTCACTGGCTCAGAATAGCTTGCTGCCTAACCTGTATCCTGTCTCTTATGTACTGCTCGGAGCAAATGATTGAGAAAAGACTCTAAGAAACAAAGTAGACATAATCTTGCACCTTCCTGCTTCTCACAGAATCTCTAAGCTGGCAGTGGTCTAAGGATCAGTGTACTCTAACTGTCCTTTATAAGTGTGTCTAATTCCTTTTTAGGGGCATTTAAACTTTCTCAGCCTCTGGCAAAGGTTTAATATACCATCATCATATCCCTTTGTGTGGTAGTTCTCCAGCAGGAGAATCCTAGTCCACGAAATCTTCCATTGCCAAAAAAGGCCTTCCAAATCTCTGATGACATTGCCTCTCCCCCCTGCACCTCTGCAGGTTCTGCTGCCTATTTTTGGATTGAACGACCAGAACTACACATTACTTGGAATGTGATTGCACTGTTGCAGGCAAAATGGTGTTTCCTGTTTTAGCTTCAGTTCCTTTCCTGAGATTGCTAACGTTCTGTTTACTTTTTGAATACCCCTGGGCTTAAACTAGTGTCTTGAAGATCTTTTCCCTGAGTAGCAGTAATTGCTTTAGAGCCCATCATTACGTATGTGTGTGTATGCAGAGTTAGCATTATTTTTTCCTTTGTGCATTTCTTTGCATTTATGGAGATTAAAATTAATCATCCACTTTAACACTCAATATTATGAGATTGTTTTTCAGGCTCTCACAAACAGGTTTAATGTGATTTTCTGGAATAAGCTTTCAGAGTCTTTCATCAATATCTCAGAATCAGGAAAGTGACCAGATCACAAGATCTTGAGAAGGAATTTTTACTTACCTTCTCTTTGCTTGATCCCTTAAGATGATTATTTGCATAATTTTATCCAACAGTAAAACAGACTAAAACCATGCTAAAAAAAAGCCAGAAAGAGAGTAAATACAATCATCTTGTTTCTGAAATGAAGGCTTTAGGAATGCATGGTAACAGCGGCTCAGTTTAATTAGACAAATTTAATTACTACACAGAAATTAAAGCAGCTGGACCAACTTAACAATGGAAAAGTGGGATATTGAAATCCAGAGATGGACATGGACTCTTTGTATCTATAGACACCTCCAAAGGGTGTTTCACCTCACCCTCAGCTTTTATGCTAAATCAGGTGGATTTTCCTTCTGACCCCCCCCATCCTCCCAGGTATATAAAGGGAGTCCGTAGGGACTGACCCTGAATGAGAGTGACATGGAGGTCTTTGAAGTAGGTGAGATGCTTCCCACTTCAGTCTCGGCAAGCTCCAGGAAAAGCCTTCTCCTTTATAGGTCCTGAGGTGCGTAAGCAGGGTGGGGGATGGACAGAGAAATTTACTTAGTGTGAGATCTCTGGCAAAACTGGGTTAACAAAGCAACAGCAGCCTTTACCTTCCTTTTCTTTTGCAAGACACAACAAGCCTTTCACACTTGTCCTTTATCTCCATTCCCCTGCAACTTCTGTTGATGCCATGCTACCTGTGTAGGAGGTGGACAGCAGCCAGATTTGCTAGGCAATAGGCTTCTGGCTTCACTGTGCTTTTTTGAGAACATATTCTAGAATCCACTAGGTGTTCTGTTCTTAGAGGCAATACAGTTATTCTGGCAGAGAGCTCTGGAATCAGGACTACTGGTAAAGGGGAAATTTTGTGTGTGTGTCTATATATATATATACATATACACACACAATTTTTAATTTTAAAAATAATTTTCCTGGGTGTTATCTATTCATCTAACTCTTAAGAACTTGAATGAAAAGGTAAAAATCCAGGACTAAATTTAAAGTAGCTTCATCCAAATTTGGAAATGTGAAGCATGAATACTGCAGTAATATTAAAAATGTTAAACTGCTCTTCAAGATTAACATTTTAAAAATTACAGGAAATAAACCTTGTAGCTTTAGAAGATTTTGCTACTGTGTTATATCTCCTAAATAACATTAAACAGCCCTGAGAAAAGGAAGAAAAGAAAAAAAAAAAAAGAAGAAAACTTTGCATTAAAGTAACTGTTTGAGAAATAATGCAGATGTTTAACTGCAACTTGGTGACCCAGTACCTGGTTTATTTTGGCTTATTAGGAGTATATAATACTCACAAATTTAGATTCACTTGTCATATACAAGCATCACAGTTTATTGAAACTCTCCTATAGCTTGGTAGACTTCAGGACACAGCATCTGGGAGTTTCTGAATAATTTATCTGAAGTAATGAGTATCATCATGTGATGCTGTATCAAAGCAACTGCTCAAGTGAATGCCAGCTGGGTACAGCCGTTGTATATCAAATAGTTGCTTGAGTTGTCTCTCCGGAAAAATTAGAGAACATAATGAGCAAAATTAGAAAACCTGTGGAGCAGCCTCCATGGATACCTATTAGCAAGAAGTAATTTGATTAGTGTGAAATCTGTGAAAGTTTATTATTTACAAAGTTTACTAGTGCTATAAGAGAAATGCATGTCTACATATATACATCTATTTATACAATATGGACATAAAAATGTATAAGGTATGAGTACTAGATGTACTTATTTTTCTAGATCAGCTTCATGAAACACTAATAGAGTACATATTTGCTCAGAATCTAAAAAGGACTCATTTAATGCCCAACAGAATCTTTTGGGTTGAGTTTCCCCAAAGGCTTTGTATTGTCTCGATAAAAGTAAGTACTGCAAACACAAGATCCAGAGGCTGACAAAACAGCTTTGCTAAGGGAAGATACACAGCTCTGTTAAGTATTTGATTGATGTTTTTATGAGGCAGGTATGTTGATGGTGCCATTTGTGCCCAGTCTGCCTAATGCTGCCTAAGAATAGAGACATGACATGCAGAACTGAGAGGACAGACATGCAGAATTTTCAGTAGTCAATAGATGCTGCAGCTGGTCTGCATCTCTGAGAATCAAGCCCTGCTCCAAATATTATAACTGCTTTTACTAATCTGTCTCCCAGTAAATCTAATATCAGAACAGCTTGACAATGAAGCCATTTATGACACCTTTTGAATCCACAGCTTTAGATCACAAAACCAATTTGATGATGTATTTGTGTCAATGGCTTTTGTAGCTATGGCTAATTGGTTTTTTTTTTTCTGAAAGACATGAGAGAAATACTACTTCATAAGGTTGTCATTAGTCTGGGAAAAAAGAGGCCATTTATTAGAGGCATGAATAGAATGGCTTGTAAGCCAAATTACTAGTTGAGGATTCCCAAATGGCCGAGGGCGCAGCCTGTCTGATCTTAGCAAAACTCTGCACTGCAGTGGGGCACTCTCTAAAGGATGCATTATCTTGTGATGTTGACCTTAAATCAAGACTTGCTTGAAGGAAACAAACCAGAAGGCTTTTATTTTCAATAGCAAATTTAGAATGCGCTAATTCAAATGTGATCCAAACATGAAAAAAAGTCTATAGCAGTTCACGGTGACAGACATATTTCTTTGATATATTTAAGCACATTTCTGTAGTGTATGAAAGCAAGAAGAGTACTCTTCTATAGTACATGAAATGTGAATATTGCAGCAATATTCTATTACATGGAAATTTGAAAGTGGAGGATTGCATAATAATTCTCTAATATACCTTAAAGCACTGACAGTCTTAAATTGTTTAAATAACCAGGGGAAAAATATGTACATTGAAACAATGGGTTTGTTTCTTTTAATTCAAATATATTTTATAAGAATATCCTTTTCAAATTATAATGCTCTTTGACAGACATTAAGGATGACAAAGTTGAATCTTTAGTTATCCAAATTCAAAGGCCTACTGATATCCTATTTAAATTCACTCTGCTAAAAACATAATATAAATATTAAATGCATATTGGAATGTTCTTATAATTTGTTGAATTTTCTAAGGAATACCTTTCTAAAGGGAAAAATATTAGTAAATGCCCTGACCTTAATGTGAAATGGTCCTTTCCACATATATGCACAGAAGTGTGCTTTATCTGTACATGAACTTGTTTACAATTTAATGAAGAGAGGTAAAAAAAAAATCAATTCATAAAAGCAATTTGCAATATTTACAGGCTGAATGAAATATTTTATTATTTTCTGTCTTTTTGCTTTGTATCTCATGAAAGGTAACTGAGCAAAACTGAAAAGGACTTAACTGATCTCTTTTAAAAATGTAATTTGACCTACAGATTTTGGACCATTACAGGAACCCATATATTTGTGTTGAAGCCCACAGTACTGTGATTTCATAGAATGTCATGTTTTTAATGATTCTAGTTAAATCATGAAATCTGTGGTGAGAAAACAAAGCTTTCATTTAGCCTTATGAATCTTATTCATTAACCCTTTAAGAGAGCTTACATCACCTAGCCATGAGTAGCACATTCTGGCACCAAAACCTTCACTGAAATCTTCAAACTTGTCAAATTTGTCGTTACTAGTTAGCAGAGACAGACAAGGCTCAATAACACCTTTCGAGAAAATGCTTTTACAGGAGTTTCAAACATACCGTCCTGAGAACCACAAAGTACTCTTCTCAGTCCCCTTTTGTGGAAGGTGAGGTTGGTACGTGGCTCTGCGACACCTCTGTTAGAGCACACTATCAGTTCTGCAGAAAACTGCTGTAGTGCTTGCTGTTTAAGGAGTTTTTGCCTGTTTTGTTTTTCTGTGTATCCAGGTACTACCCTTTTACCTATAAATTGGATTTTCTGATTCCCACTCCCTCTCCTAGCAAGGCAAAGCAAAACAAAGATACAACATAGACTACTGAGTACTGGAATTATTAGTGTTAAATGCTCTACCATTACTGGGCTGAAAATTGAGTTATTTATTACCAATTTGAATGCCATTCTGAAGTTCCACTACAGTTAGCACTGCACTGCTTTCATTATAAAATCAATTTCCTGGAGATGCCTATCTCCATTGGTTTAATATATACCACGTTGAATGTTGGCATAGAGGTGCTGGTGCTCTTCCAAGGTAGAAGTACTGACTGCTGAAGAGGAGGTGTAGTTAAAATAGGAAAAAGCAATAGATTTCCCATGTTTCAGACTGGCTGGTGTTCTCCAAGCCTCAAGGACACATCTCAGCTATTTTTGTATGTAAAAGTAAGTCCCCATTCCCACTTTAGCTTTGTGGGGAGCAGCTCCCATTCCATCCTGAATGTTTGTGGAGAAGTACCTCCTGATTGATCCCAGCCATCCTTTTTCTTTCACCTCTCAGTTGTCCTTCAATTAAACTCAGGATTCCAACTTCAGTAACCTTCAGTGCTGCCATACGGCGGACATGGAGGATCAGAGCTCCTTCTGGGATCGCAGTGTGGACTACCTTGCTGGAAAGGGACTCAAGTTTCCCTGAAGTGATCTGTCATTGTGGGCATTGCACTGTGCAAGGGGGATGCTGTGCCCAGCTCTGAACAGCCAGGTTTGAGTGCTGCCAGCACAGTCATGCAGAACTGAGCAGGCTCAGCCACCCTGTGCTCAACACCAGGTCACCGGTATCCTGCAGATTTCGGACTAGGAAATCCCCACAGTAACTGAGAATGGAAAATTTATTCAGCACAGAGAAGTTGATAGCTGCCTTTGCTTACACTCTGGCAATGTCACTGCAATCACAAGGTTACAGGAACAACAAGGGCACTACATCATGCTATTAATATGTCTGGTTTGGGGCTGTTTTAAGAGGATTTTGCAGCTTTAACAGTTTTATGTGCCTACAGATACTCTTAGTCATGGATTTATTAGGATATTTTTTCTCTTTAAGTATTATTAGATACATCTTCAGAAATAGGGTTTAAACCTGTCTTTTTTGAGGTAATTTAATGTGTCTAAAAAGCCCAACTTTTCTTCCTTTAAACTAGAAAGCTACTTCAACCCTTAAACTGTTTACTATCCTCATAACCTTCCTTTGCCTCATTTCTATTCATCCAATTCCCTTTTCCACCTCCCTCCCCACCCTTTAAGTGATCTTAGCAGATGCTAAAGATGTCAGGCTGATAGCTCTGTAGATACAGACTGTCTCTGTATCAGACTTTAAAGATGCTGTTAATTCAGGAGTAAGCAATGTCAGTCCTATATCACAGATTATCTGTCATGGACTTTATCCAGCCCCCTGTTTAGAGAAGGAAAATCTATACACCATGTTCTTTATCTTCCTCAATGGTGACTGCTGAAATATTTGCAGATTGACCACTGATGATTAATTGGTATGTAACAGGTATATACTAATCTGCATCGTGTCATTGTGTCAGAAGCGCCGTGTTTGATGGCATTTGGGCTGTTAACCAATTACAGTCATGCTTATTTAGTATTTGCACCACATAATACCCCAGATAAACCCCCTATAAATGCATCATTAAAAGCACAAAACTGAAAGCCACAAATGCTGAGCTAATTAGAAAAATCCTGGACAAAGTTAGAAACAAAGGAAACTGTGATTTATTTTTTTTTATAATTTCTCAAATTCTACTCTAGTTCCTTCTTTTTATAACAGTTTAACCTTTACATATTTTTCTTTTGCTGTGTGTCATAAACCATGTTCGTTTTAATAACTTCTGCCTTTTTGTTTCTTTGAAGTTTCTTTTATTGGTTAAACTCCCCTTTCCTGTCCGTGTGTCTTTTAATTAGGCATTTGCCCATCATTCCTCTTTCTTTGTAGTTTATCCAAACTGTAAGTCCCTAATTCTGTAGCCTGCCTTTGGGTTTCTGCAGGCAGGTGCCACTGCCCACAGACCACTGAGGGAATTGCAGATGCCATTAGTCTGTCTTTTGTACTTTTGTCTGTATGTAAATTGTTCTGTTCTCAGTGATTACTTTTTCTCTCTAGATCCTGGTTGGCTTTTTTCTTAATGGGTTCCTCAGACAGAGGGTGTCTTCACTAGACAGGCAGCTATAAAATCTTTCTGTAGGGATGGGGAATGCATGTTCATGGTGCTGGGCATGTAGAGTCAACTTCCACTCAACAGACCAAAGAGAAAGCCTGAAGGATGATTTTAGTTCTGCTGGCTTCCCATTCTATCATTTCCATAAAATTTTTTGGTTTTAAGTTGTGTAAAACTAACAAAAACTTTATCATTGTTTATCAAGCTACATCCTCTAATTTCAGGATTGTCACCCACCAAGAAAAGAAAACCTACAATCTAGTTTTGCTCTTGTTTTATCAAGAGATATATTAATGCATTAGTACATGAAGATTATCCTTATCAGTTCCTTTTATTTGTTTAAAGTGCCTGTTCAAAATCATCACTATTAAAAAGGACATATCAGCTTAGACGTTTAAATTCAGAAATCCACCATCGTTTTAGAATCTACTGTTCAGGCACTGAAGGCAAGAATAAAAGCTATCAGCTGCAGAGTTGGTATTATTATGTAAAATTAATTATATAAATTTAGATGTAGTGTTTGCCAATTGGCAAAAGAGTCACCTGATTGTTATATAATGACATGATCAAATTTATTGAGCTGTTAAATTAAACATTTGTGTAAATTTGCTGTGTAATCTAAGGTGGGTGGGGGAGTTATGTCTGGATTATATTTTTGCTTTTACGTTTTCTTTTGCATCAATTTAATTCTGCAAGCACCATCATGTTTTACTGGGCAGATCTACTTTGGTGTCTAGTCCTAAACTCTAGCTAGTCCTAGCTCTCTACTCTTACCTTGAGTCCATTTGTATCCGCAGTTTGAAGTCTTGTACGTGAATTTCCTTGCAGCCCAAGGAGCAGTCTGAGCCCACACATGCTTCTATGGTTGCAGTTCCAACATACAACTCATGTCTATTGTCAGACAGACTTTGGAGGCCTTAGCAGTAGAAAGCTGCTCAAAAATCTTTCTAGTGTGACAAATACCACTATTCAGCAATTTCAACCTTGTAATTGTCATTTACACTTGGGCTACTCATTAAATGGTCAGATTTTAGATGCCTTCTCTTAACTGAGAAGAGAATAATAATTGCAAATTTAGCTAAAGGTAAAAACAAGTTGGTTTTCTATTTTGACATTGAAATTTGAGTTTAAGTGCTTGCACAGGCATCTTGCATGTTTCTACCACATTATTGGATGAACAGCAGAGAGAAGCAGCTTTCTAAGCTATTATTCACCTGTTCCTGATGGTGCAGTCGTATTCCCTGCTAAAGATTATGATAGTTAACTTGGAAAACTTTGCACCTGTATGAGAAAAACTGTAATCCAGCACAATCATGTCTGAAGCTGGTGCATAAGCAAACATTAAGTTTCTGCTTAGCTCTCTAGGAGTGCCCAGGGCTTTATTCTCTAGAGAGTATCTAAAAATACAGTTCAGACTATCCCTGATTTGAGCATGGCGTCACCTTCCTGAGAGAAAGGACTTCATTAGGTGATTGAAAAAGGCATCCTAGCATAAGGGGAAAGAGTTTTATTAAGTGGAGAGACAGGGCATGTTTTGTCATCTCTGTCCTAGACTTGCAGCACAGACCTGTCCTTAAAACTTGTGACTGGGAAGTACAGAGAGTTTGGAAGACCAAGACTTTTGTACCACCTTTTTTATCACAACAAATGCTAATTCAGTATCTTAGTGTTCATCCGAATGCATGTTACAATGCATAGTCAATCATTTTTCATTTCATAATTTAACATGTCATTTTTTCAGTTTGCCACATGCAGCTGGCATTTTTGCAATACATTTTATTTTTCAGACATCTTTTAGTGAATCACCAGATAGAGCAGCTGCGACAGCTATCTATTAATTATATCTCTGTATTAAAGTCTAGTGAAAATACAACTTTCAAGGGAAAGTCTCCAGTAGTGGTAGCAAAACTACCACTGTTCGATAGTTGATTTGGTGGTTGATTAAATATTTGTATAGGCATTCACATAGTTGTATTAACTTCAAATACTGTTTATGAAAAATTTGCCTTTGGGGTTAGAATGAAGAGAAGCAATGGAGTCTTTGTGTCTCCGTAGTAATTAATATTGCCTTGATGCACATTTGCACTGTCAGTCACAGGCAATCCAAAATCACCTACGTGCATGCCATGGCCTTTCCCTTGATTTAGTCTAAGCCAGGCAGAACTCCTGTATTTGAATACAGGAAAGTAGACATGGTGCCTTATTTTATCTATTCTGATTTATAAAAAGTGAAGTGAAAATAACCAGTGAGAGTCTATAGGTCTTTTAAGATGGTAAAAAGTGAGTGACGTGCAACATGGAATCAGCTATTTGGCTTCACCTGGAACCGGAAACTGAAATCAGAATGCAATAGATAAATGCATTCATAATTTTGTATCCCTACAAGTTCTCCACAGTCTTGTGACTCCTCTTTCCCCGATTAAAGCAAACTCGTGTAAAGTCAGATATGAGCAACCTGAGGACATATTATTAACCCAAAGGCCGGACTCTCCCTATGGGCTGGAACTGGAAAGAGGGGAGCAGAAATAAGGGGAGCTTAATTATGCCAACATCTACACAAGGGATGCCTGCGTCTTGAAGGGATTCCCAGGAAGATATGTAAAAGCCCAATTCAGTAGTTTCCTATTACAATTTCTTTCAAGAGTCAACAGACTGAAGCTTATGCTAAGGAGGAAGACTTGTTTCATTGATTACTAGAACTTTCTCATCATCTGTTTTGTATGATTCTGACCTTTTCCTAAATGAAACGGAAACTTTTCAGTTTTCTCATTGAAAATAGATGCAAGTGCTGTCAGCAGGAACCACAGACATACCATTTCTGTCATATTTGTGCTTTTTCTGTCAGTTTTTTTCTCTTTGTTACTGGTATGCTGTAATGCTGACAGCTTTTATTCTTTGAACAAAGCCTAGGAAGGAAGGTTCTGTTGAAATGTGATTATTCTTTTCATTGACACAGATGGGGACTGTTCATAGTTACTTCTGATTCTGTATCTGTGCTCCTGAAACTGTCACCCTTCACCTTGTTGGGTTTTTTCAAACACCAAATATTTTCTAGGGGCTGGCAGAATTCCAGAGAAAGAGCTGCTGTGCTCCTGCTGAAATCACCATCAGAAGTTCTGTGTATTTCAACTGCAGTGCATTCAGGAGTAGGTATTTCCTTACCACAACTACAGAATATTCCTTCACCTTGTATTTATTTTTATTCTCTATGAGCCACAAAAATGAGCTTCATTATGGCTACATTTAGGATTCATTGCCCTTTAAATGCTAGACTTTTTCTTTTCCTCCTAATGGGAAAACGTGGAATTAGTATAATAGATTTATTGGCACCAAATTTAATACACCACAAGAAATAATATGTCTATTACTTCTCCTCTTGGAAGGTTTCAGTATGCTCCAAATGGTCTAAACCACTTGACGTTCATCTCATTCTTTAAATGGCACCCACTGCCTTCAAGAGAGAGCAGGTGTGAACTTCACTCTTCACCCTCACCTGACTGGATGTGCATGTGCCCATCTCTCTGCTCTCTTCTGTGAACTTGAATTCATCATGGATTGACTGGTTGCATTTACATGGGAAAGCGCATCCATAGTTTCTGGCAATCTAAATGGATCCTGCCTGTTTTCTAAATCTGGACTGCAGAGAAAATCCCAACATCAGCAATGGTGCATTTCTCTCCCTGTTGCTTGCCTCAGTAAAGGTCAAGAAATCCTGATGGCAATATATCTGAAATGATTGGTGTATTTCCTCTTACACTTGACACATAATTTCATCCTCCTATGGAGGAAAAGGGGATGCAGGAGAATAAGGTGGAGAGGTGGTTAAACAAACATAGAAGTGCCTGGCCAAAGGAAGGAAGTGAATCCAGATGAGCAGAGCACAGTAGTGGGACCTGAGACCAATTTGTTCTAAATTACCTCTTGACCAGCTTTATACTTCATAGCCACCCAACACTTAGAATGGCTCTAAGTTTTTTCCATTAGCTTTTGATACTCTAGGGAACAAACTTCATTGAATGATCTTATTTCAGATAGGAACATGGGCATTAGGAGAATATGATTTCTATCTCATTCACCCCTAATATGTAGCCACTAATTCATATCAAAATTATAACTAGTAATGATCAAGACAATCACCATAATGATTATGTGTGGCAAATACAGTTTTCTGCTACTAGATTTAGGAAAAAATTATACTCATTCCTAGTGTATTTATATTCTTTTCAGTTTATTTTGTAGAACTTTTAAGTAATCCCTGGGCTTTTTTGAATGTTTCTGATATTTAGAATCATAACTTCTTATACTCTTCTAGATTTCATCTTCATCAAGGAAGCCTTGATGAATATAAGGTACTCCATCACAATTTCCTTTATATTCTTTACTTAGATGACACAAAATGCAGTCTGTAACAAAAGACAATAGAAAATAATTAGGAAAAGTGTTTCTAAATGCTTGTGCTGTCAGTGCTTTTCAAATAAGTATCACTATTCTTAAAACTAGTTTTCGCTTGTTTACCACTTTTTCTGCTTCTCCTATCTAAAGAATTAATCCATTCCTCTATATAGCTGCTGTTGAACTCTGGATAGCATTTCCACCTTCAGCTTTCTTAACATTAAAATACATGTTACGTAGTCTGTCTGGAGATGATAAATGTCCTTTTCCTCTGCAGCCTCAGAACCCCAAATCTAATCAAGTTGCCAGAGTCCTATGGGAAAGGCCAGGTTCCAGTAGTGCTAAGAAAGATGATGGACAGGAGCTGTATAAAGGACAGTTTATTAGTGAAAAAGTTCTCTTGTCTTCTTTGTTAATACTTTCTGGAAGAAAACTTATAGCAAAAATGTTGAAGAACTTACTCCAGTTCAAAAACATTAAAGTAGACTTTCCACTGTGATTGTTCTAGTGTTCATTTTAGATTTTAAAAACTGAAATCTGCAGAGCCTACAAGGTAGAAGAAATCATCTTACCTTTATAACTTTTTGGTTGATCACTTCAAGAATGTATTGATTCAGACTATTGAAGGACCAGGAGCATTGATGGCTAAACTATGAATGCTCAGAATTTTTAGCATCTTGACAAACTAATCATATTTTTTTCTTTTACAGAATTGGTTTGATGTAGAAAAATACTTGTCTACCTAATGACAAGAAACTATTTTGCATTCATGAACTGGTCTAATAGGGTTTTTTAATCCATTGGGGGGGTTGTTTTGGGGGTTTTTTATCAATTCAGCAATACACAGACCTTTATCATTGCAAAAGAAAAAAATACTCAGGAAATAATACATTAATAGATACAGAATATTTATGTTTATGTATGGCAAACAAAAGATAAACCTATTTGTCCATTTGTGCAGGAAAAGCTTTCTTTTGGATAAAAAAGCAGAAAAAAAGATTTTCTGGGGTTTTCTCAGGATGTTGTAAAAGTTAAAAAATAGTTATTTCCAGTTTGTAAAACCAAGGTAATACACTGATCAGGGTATTTTTTTCTTCCTGATTGTACTGTTAAAAATGCTGATTTTATACAAAATGTCTAATAATTTGCCTTTTGCTGTGGGATGGAAAATTAGTGGTTCTAACATTTTTATGTTTAATTAGAAGTGGCATAATAGATAATTTTTTTGGTGAGCTTGTTTAATTGTGCATGGAAATTCAGTTTTTCAGATACTGTTATAGTTCTACATTCTGAGCTGTGCAGAGAAAGCAGACAGACAGTAGTTCTTGCTGTTTGGATTTTCTCTCTGGGGCAGAGCACTGTGGGGTGTCCCATGAACATTGAGTAAGAGATTGATAATGCCAGGTGTTTAAATCACACTGTGCATTCTGCTCTAAGCACTGTACACACAATATTAGATCCTGTAGCCCTGAACTATGTGTTCTCTCAAATTCTGCTTTGTGGACCTAGCTGTCCATGCCTAGGCATATGGAGTGTTTCATAACCAGTGCTTCTAGGTTAGTTCCACATCACAATAAAACATAATTCCTTCAGCATTATAAGCAGCTCTGTTTTAGGTACACATCAAAACCAGAACGTTTTCCATCTGAACTTTTGCTTTGGATGGGTCTGAATTAACAGATTTTAAAGTACACACAGTAGACTTCTTAGAGAAGAATTCAGTGTATTTAAGAAAAATGTGTATTTGTTAAAAGCACTGGAGGTGGAGTCTTCCTTGAGAAATAAATAACTGGAAATGGAAAACAAATCCTATCCAGTTTCGCACTGTAATTGTTAACACTAGATCATATGCCATATTGTCAATAATAGAGAAAAAATATTCAAGTAAATGCATTATAAACAACTTACTGTTCTGCCATGTTAAATTTGTCCTACAGTCTTTATTAATACACTCCACAAAGGGTAATGGAACTTGTCATTTAGGAAACTAAAACCACAGTTAAGAGAGAAAATAAAAATTAGAATTTGCACTGAGTCATATATGCCAAAGTTCCTGAATTACTAGGTAATCCAATGACTAAATACAGCAATAGAAGCCAACTTTTCTCACAAAAATCTTAAATCTGGGTGGATATCTGTGGGTGTTGCAGAAGCAGCATCTACCTCTCACCTTTGAGGAAATATTACTGATTTACTATTCCGAACAGTGAAAATTCAAGCAACAAAAATGCTCTGTGGAATTTTTGGCTAAATTTGAGTTAAAAGTGGGATGAAGAAAAATACTTTATGAAATACGTGCACCTTAATTAGAGGTTGTTTAAAGTTATTCAGCTGTACAACCTTAGAAATCTGTAACATGGTGGTCTGGGGTCTCTGAGTCTTGCTATATAAAAAGGGTCAGTGGGGGATTTCTAATCTCAGTGCAGAAGGTGGTCCTGATGACTTGTTAGAGGGCACATATTTTTTCAGGCACTCCTGACCCAGTGATGATTTCTGCTGAGATTATCAAAGAGATGTGAGACTCACCTTTAAGAGCATCTTAGTATTTATGGCACAGATAAAGGCACACAAATGTACTCAAATGCCATCCATTAAAGCACAGAGGTTGACATGGTACGTGTGAAAGAGCTCCAGCTCTTAAAACATCTTCAGTACTCCAGTTCCTCATTGAAAACCGGGATTTATTTAGGACTGGCTGTGAAGAGATGGAATAACTGACTGAGGGACATCATTAGTTTCTTGTCTGTGTTGGGTCCTCATTCCTCCAGACTCCAAAAAGTGAATTTGAAACAGTTGAGGAAAGCAGTGCACTTCTATTAGGCTCCACGTTGGCCTTTCTGGACTTCTTCCCATCTTCTCCTACATGCCTTTCTCACCCCACACTGAAATATTGATGGCTCAACTATATGCCAGTGAGAAAGCTGCTTGTGTGTCAGGGGGCAACCAAATTCACTCAGTCAACTAGATAAGGTTTATGGTAATGTTGTTCAGTGTTTTAACAGTCTCTGCAACTCAGCCACAGCAGGAGACCCTGTCGATGTACAGTAAACAAGAGCTGATTGATTTTGTAATCTCATGAGGGAGGCCTGCCTTCACATTTGACTAAAGCTCTCATTTCTTTTGCTCTAGTAAATCCTGCAAGCCAGAGAACAAACAGCACTCTAGTACTTCATACATTTAAAAAAAGAAAATCCATTTCCATCTTCCAGAAGACAGAATTGTAGGTGCAGAAGGTCAGCAGCACAAGTTCTCAGGCACTCTGTAGCACCATGCTCTTGAAAAAGAGCTTTTTTTTCCTTTTTTTGAAACAGCTGAGACAATATTAGCATGGGTGTGGTATGAACTGCATGTTCCCCACTGCATGCATGTTCCTTTTGTACCATTCCATTTATATGAACAATAAGGAATAGTTTTTGTAAAACCAAATTAAAAAAGGAGAATAACAGTCTATAGATGTTAGAGTGTAATGTAAAATTTGTGCATTTACAAGAAAGCCAAGTTTTCCATAAATTATTCTTTGTTTTTAGAGCATTCCAGCAGTCCTTTCTTCCCTTCTTTTTGTAATTCTTTTGGACATACTAATTTTAAGAGCTATCACTGAAGTTATTTAAAAGACATGTAGATATGGTGCTCAGGGATATGGGTTAGTGGTGAACTTGGCAGTGCTGGCCTAGTGATTAGATTGGATAATTTAAAAGGTCTTTTCCAACTTATTTGTATGATTCTATGGTTCTGTATGCCTCTTGAGGGCCAAAAAAATGTCTCTTATGGCATGTGGCTGAGGCTTAGAAAGGGAGATACCTTCCACTCCTGTTTCATCACTGTGCCCCTTTTTAGTGCCTTGTAATTATCAGATGTTGGGGTTCTTTTTGAAGTGCTGTATCATCCCATAATATAGAAATTTATTTTTTACATTATTTACTGGGACTTTAAAGAAAATGAGAAGTTCTTCAAAAATAACTACTAAGAGCAGCTTTTCAATAATTCCAATTCTAGGAAAAAAAATTCTGTTTCATTTTCTCATTAAGGGAGCACCTCATTTATTTCCATGGAGCTGAGAGCTGTCCCAGGAGTGGATGAGAGCTCCCAGCATGGTCCTGAATCTGGGTGCTTGCTGTTACCCCACACTCTCCTTGGGAAAATGTGCTGTGGGAGTTAAGCCACTTTCCATAAACCTTTTTTTTCTCTTTTAAATTCAATGGACTGTACTCCTTGGCAACATTAAAAAATGCCCCTAAGCCTTGTTACTTTCTCCAGGCTCTATCCTGGGCCCTGTGCTTTTTGCAGTAAAGTTCCTTCTTGCAGGTTCTGCACACCACCAATCCCAATATTAGTTTCAGTTCCTTGAAGGATTCAGGCAGAAGATACATCTCTGAAAGCTCTTACTAAACTTACACAGCTCTTAAATTTACAACTGTCCTAGATAAATGCATTAAAATAATAAAGGGTATTGTTCAACATTAAAGAGCTGGGAAAGACCAAAATTTAGACTGCATTGCCCACTATAATCCCACCTTTTATGTGTGAATTGAGATGTGTTAATTTCATGGTTCCATTAGAGAGACTTCCTGGTCTCACTCAGTATGCCAGACATCCACCTTGTAAGTTTTATGTTAAATGGTTAAAGATTTACAAAATCTTTAAGTAACTAAAGATTATTTTAAAATAGGATGTATCTGCCATCTTAAGCCATCAGTAACTGTGCTATCATCTGCCTACTTCTCTACCCATAGTCTGTCTTCACATTTAAGTTCCGCTAGCTTAATCTGATTGCTGAAGTTGAGATTTAACATGTTAAATGACACTAAAACCCAAATATTTACATCCTCGTGTGTGTATTTTAACATGTCAAAGTTCTTAGAACAAAAACTAAGTTTCTAGCAGCATGGCCTCTTAAGTAGGAACAAGTTTCACTCATTTTAAAAACAGGAGAAAATTTTCATTGTGAAGAGCAACAATTAAATATTGCAAGGTATTTTGAAAGGAAGGTCATAGACTTTGAGTTAATTCACAGCTGTAAAAATAAAGTTAAGCAGTTTTTCTTTAGCATTTAGCAAGAATTCCACAGCAGCAATTGTGTTGAAAGATAATATTAAATTCTTTAAACTTCTAGTCAAAGATTCGAAGCACTAACCAAAATGGTACTGTGTGTCCCATCTCCTTCTGCCACTGGGAGGCACAATATTTCTCAGTATTTCATAGAAATGAGGTACCTTTTCAAGTATTTTGTCTTCATATGCCAGTTGCTACCCTTTTCAGCCTTGCACAGAAAAAAAAAATGGTAATATAAGAAAGCAAATGAAATACCCTAGATGAGAATTTACTTTGCAAGTGGGTAAACCAAAAACTAAATATGTAAATATGTAATTACAAAATAAAATCAATTTGGATGGGTTTGTTAGGTGCTTTTTAATATCTCTTGGAGTGAATGTCAGTTTCAAAACTGTAAGAGAAGAAAAGAAAAATCATCAGGCAGTGCTAGGTCCGTAATCGTACTCCTCCAGGCTGTCATTACTCATTGATAGTCTGACTGATCTGAGCTGGACAACTTTCATGTTATGCTAAAGGAATGATTTTGACAAGGCAAAATTAGTAACATTTGCAGAGTAGTTAGCAAATCTCTGTTATATTGGCAGGCAACACTTATTTTTCAGCCTGGAGCCCTAGAATTGAGGATGCAGGATCCCAAGAGAGAATAATTCCCTTCAGAGAAAAGTTCATGTCAGCTTTCCCTTTGGAGAGGTGGATGAATTTTAATTGGGTGCATCTGGGATTTCCCCCGTCTCCCAAGTTTCCCTGCTGCCTTCCGGCTCTAGCAGAGTCAGGTCTCCCCAGATGCTGAGTTGCATTTGATCCTTTGAGAAAGTCTCAGTTGAGATTTCATAAATATAGCTTGAGAAAGTGTGCCTCCATCTCCATATTTACAGCCTTAACAAAGCCACATCAGAAAGCACTAATATAAAACACACCAGATACTGAAAAGGAGAAAGGGAGCAAGTTATGCAACACTTCATCTGTTGAGGTTAGAGAGCCTGAAACAACATCACCACTATGAAACTTTCAAAATGACAGAGGAACTTATTGGATCAATTATTTTTTGTGGTGTTATACAGATGCAGAAAGGGTTACAAAAAGGTTTATGAGAATCAAATCCTTTGGACATCCGTATCCCACATTATCCCAGTCCCTGGGTAGCCCCTCTATCCCATGGTGTCCAAGCTCATTAATTAGATTCTTCCTTGTTAGATATATTTACACCTGTATCAGTGAATCCAGAATAACTGGAAGCTATTTCTCTGTCATATATTTTGTATTTCTGATTTGGAAACATGTACTGATTAGCTATAGTCCATAATCCTTCCCATGGAGCTGTTAGATTTTAGAGGTTACATTAATGTTCTAAAAATCGTAATTTGCCTTAGTTTATAACAAAAGCAAAGAACTGGGTTTTTTTGAAAGTAATTGTAGTGAAGGTATGGTTCTGGTTAGCCCTGAAAAGGAAAAATGCTCCCTAAGCCTGTGATCCTTTAGAGCAGTAAAATTTGATCTCCTCTCTTTGCCCTTCAGACAGCCTCACATCACTCCTCTAATACATTAGTAACCTTCCCCACCCAGATCTCAGTGAAACATCAATAATTATCTGCCATCTAGAAACCCAGTAGCCCGCAGGAGGCTCACGTCACCTCTGAGTGTGTGTCTGAGTGAGGAAGGGAAGCAGAATCATGTCTGACTATTTGCCAGGAATGCAGAGGAAAGTGATACTGCCAGCGAGAGCAGTGTGCTCAGTGGGGTGAGGCTGGAGGGTGAGGAGCAGCCGGAGAGTTTGGGTATCTTGCACTGAAGTCAAGGTCAAGCTGAAGGCTCAGTTCTTTTGCCACATTGGATTTTGATTATTCTTTCAGTTCATAATATTTTTTAAGATAAGTACATCAGTAGATGGGGAATGCCAAGCCGCAGGACAGAGTTGGCTGCTACCTTAAAGTATGTACTTTAAAATATATCATCGAAATTCGCTGTCTCTGATCTGATGTCTTCCTTACTGACTAGATGGAAGGACATTTGGGAAAAATCACCGTGCTTGAAAGTTAGGGATATCATCAAAAGAGTGCAAGTGAGAAAGAAGATAATGTGAGAAATGCAATTTGACATGGACAGGATTGAAGTTCAATCTATATAAGGCTGAAAAATGCTGAAATTTCATTATGGACGTCTAATTAATATTTGTTGTTCTTGATGTTCATAATGTCTATCTTGGCACTGGATGCAGATTATATTTCTCTGTCTAGCTTCATCAGATCTCTGCCTCTGATCAGATGCCTATTGAGACAGACTTTGATAGAAGCCCGTTAAAGTTGTTCCACATGAAAGTCTCTGTCTCAGTAATATACATTTTTAATTGGTCAGAGCTGTTGTTTATGCTGTGCCAGACAGGTCCTTTGCACTTGCATGTTTATAATTTAAAAGACTATCAGTAAGTCATTATTCGGTTTGTTTCACTTTGTCAGACTGGCTGCAATATACTTCTATTAAAGATTCAAATACATTTTAAGTGTTGAATTTTGTGTACTGTCTGGTTTTCAACTGGTCAAAGTATATACTAATATAACATCCAGAAGAGGAGTACCTATTTGCTAAAGGTAGCTTAATTCTTAAATGATTCTTTAGTTCTTTTCTTTTTATACATGAATGTAAAATACCTCATATTTAATCATTGTGGTATGTCATTAATTCTATGTAGAGCCTGTAACTAACATGGTGTTCAAATCTATAATTTAAATGAGGCTTTGCACTCAATCTAAATGAGCACAGGAGACAGGTACTGTAATAGCTTGCAATAATTGACCTGGCGGAGCCATTTTGAAATAATTTGAGAGTAATATACTTGATCCTGCAACCTTTCCTCCCACAGACTGTCTGATTTCAATCTTACAGTTCCAACAGAGGCTATTAGCACAGCATCATCTCTGATTCATGGAAATGTGAAGAATGAATGCATTATATATGGAAAGTAACATTTTGATCTCTTGGCCACAGAAGGATGTTGGAACTGAGCAGGATCAAATCATACCATTTAAATCTTGTAGCCGAGACGATGGTGGTGATCAACACAGGTGCACAGAGGGGAGAGATGCCAATAGGCTTCCCTCTTGCAAGCTGGAAAATTTAAATGTCTTGCCATTGAGTTTGTCAGGACAAAAATATTTCTGGGAAGGGGGAAATTCCTCTCTGACTGATGAATATAGTCCTTTCCTCTCCTTTACTCATTTGGGTGGTGCAGTTTCAGATAAGACCCCTGTTCTCAGAGGAAGCCAAGATTGTGACTTGCATTCTCTGTCCTTTACTGCAAGAATATTAGGAGTAGCAGGAGAAGCAGAGCTGGAATCAGAGATTTGGACAGCCATGGGGTGGATTTGATGGGGAACTTAAAGAACACAATATATTTGGTGACAGAACAAACGGCTTGGGCAGGAAAAAGGGAAGATGTAAAGTAATGATTTGTTATATCCTTCCCACCCCAGTCAGAGCTGTGCTTTCCTGACTCCTCTTGTTCTCAGCCTTGATAAGGGGACATGGGATGTTCCTGCTTGTGTGCACAGGCCCTTGCTGACATTAAATGAGAGAAACGAGAAATAAACTTCTATATGAAATTGCATGGCATGGACAAAACCAGCAGGGCTTACGAATGAAAGGGTGAGATTTACCTCACCACTGCTGAAATTGCACAGGAAAACCACGCTTGCCAGGCTTTCCCCACAGGCACCCCCCACACCTGGCCTTTCTGTGTCCACAGTGTGCATTGCACGTGGCCAGGGACACTTGTGAGTCACTCCCTGACTTGAATAGCTCCCAGGAAAGAAATCACTTAGGGTAGCCCACCCTAATGCCTTGGGATTCCTCATACTGAGAGCTAAATGAGTTGGAAAGGCATAACAGCGTCCCTTTTAATAATTGCTTGGACCTTTTGTGATCAGGGCCACCAAGAAGGGCAGCACTCAGGTGCAGCAGCTGGAGTCTCTATGGAACTAAAAATGTGTGGTCCGAGGATTGCTGAGACAGCCTGTGACTCAGGCAGGGAAAAACAAGCTGGGCATGAGGAGCAGCACTGCCATTTAAGGTTCAGAGTGTGGAGGCTGTCAGAAGGGGTGTCTGGCCAGCCCCCACAGACCCCACACCTGGGTGGCTGCTGGGGCCTCTCTGGGGTTTGGGAAGGAAAATAAGACTCACTGCCTGTGGACGCCAAAGGCTTTCTTGGTTGGACTTAGTGACATCATGATTCTGCTCTTTGCCAACAAAATAACCTAAATTACTCTAGAAGAGTAACTGGAAAGGTGAGGGGAGTGGGCAGAGAGGTTTTGGACCTTTTAGTCTCTAATTAAGCGATATTTCCTTAGGAACGTTGGAGTGGGAGGAATAAACCCCCACAGATAATATCTGAGGCTTCAAACTGTCCTCCTTTCTCTTGTGAGAGGGGAAAAAAATGCCTGCTCCTGCAGGAAAGGCATTAGTGTCTCAGGCCTGTGGGGCACGGCAGGGCAGGTACTTCTCTGAGGACTCTGGTGCTTTTAAGTAGCTCCAATTATTTTTGAAAGACTAAGTAGAGTGCTCATTAAGCATGTCCCTTAAATGAAAATGATGACCTACAAGGTCATGTTAATTAAGAAGCACAGTAAGTCAGTGTAAAGAGGTTCAGTTAGTACAAACAGTGGGCTCAATCCTGCATTACACCATGCTCACAACTGCTCTGGGTTTGTGTTCATCCCATATTAAGAATTTGTAGGACAGGATCAGTGCACAAATAAAAATTGCTGCAGATCAGTCCAATCCGACAGCAGCCACAGGTTCATTATGCCGTCGTGAGCAGCATTTGCTTTTAAATAATACTGACCAGAGCCCTCTGGCTTACTGTGACCGGGAGCAATACCAGTTTATCCCATTGAGAAGAAGAGTTGACAAATTCTAAGACTTTTACTCACTTTCCAGTTTGTCATTTGGACTGGTATGGTGCAAGATCATTCTCAGTGATGAAATTTTACTGTTGAATCATCATATTTCAGCTACAAGTCCCATTAGCTGCTGTCAGACACCCTTCAACTCCAATTAGCACAGCATAGCCTGGGTTGGCCATGGATTTCTCCTCTGTGGACCACTTTAGATGTGCTGAGTCTCACATGTTCTTGAAACACATTTACTGGCCCTGACCTCCCATTGCCCCAGGGCTTCTCTCTCACTATCTCAGCACAGCCCTGCCATATTCACATGGGAAACCCATCCAGCTGCAGGATCTGGGATACAACATCCCAGCACAGGGAAAGGCTGTGGAGATGTGCTGCAGCCAAGGGTTCGTAATCACACATAACCCTGTGCTGCCGTGAGTCCTCTTCGGCATTAACTTGTTGACCAGCTACAACTTTCCCTGTACACAACATCCCCCTCACATGACCAGTACTTGTGTATCCATATGCCTCCTTATCTAACATCAGGAGCCTGGGAAACTCCGAGGATTTGGCACTTGGCATCTCAGATGTTTGGACTTTAGGAAGATGAAGCATGCATGCTCCTACCAGGATTGCAAAAGCTTAACATCAATAGTCCTCTCATAGGGTATATGGGATTGTTGTAGCTGAGAGACCTCTATGGAAATGGAGGAAAATCCTCTGAAATATGTATTTGGCCCTTAAAACTGCAGAAAGTTAACTTTTAAATTTAGGTCTTACTTTTGTAAAGGAGTTAAAAGGCTCACTTTGTAAATGCCTGCACACAACCATGCACCCCACTGTAAAGTACCAGAGCTTGGAGCATTCTTGCTCAGACTGTGTTTAGGAAACACCAGTTTTCTTCTGATTCTTAATAAAACTTGGTAGTAGCAGAGGGTGTATACTGGTTTTAATGCATTTATATCCTAAAATCTTTACATTTTTCATCCAAACAAGAACTTATTAATTAAAATCTACACATAAAATGAATTTCTAAAAAAAAGAAAAATGCAGAAATTAAAAAGAAGTCCCCAATTTGAGTTAGCAATTTACCTCATGAAATATTAAGATGTTAAGGTGGAATTTTGTGCCTCGTGTTGCAGTATTATACCCCTTACCATTGCTTCTAAGTCACACATGTGGATGAGTATCTGCTTCTTTGTGTTCAGTATTCAAGGGCATATCTCTGCTTGTGTTAGCTGTGACAGCTCTGTTGAAGCCAGCAGTGCTCAGACAATATACACCAGCTAAGATCTGCCCCTCAGTATTCCCCCCCATCTGCTGTGTGACTCAGTCATACCAGAACTGCCAAGCACCTGCCTGCCTGATGTTCTTATAATGAGTTGAACTCTTCATGTTGGGTTTGTGTCTCTGCCAGGTTCCAGTTTAATCACATATAATTTTTAGTGTGAAGTTTCACCTTGGGCTTTGAACTTGTAGGCACGGAACAAAAAGTCCTGTTTCTAGAGGAAGTTGCATAAGTAGTAATAATAATAAAAGCTAGAATACAAGGCAAGTATTTTAATTCATAGGTTATGACATTCAGCTTTTATGAACAGGAAGAGGAATTATCCTCTGTAGACAGGAAATAATGAGGTTGACCCATATTCCGTAATAGTGTATGAAAATTAACTAAAGATTTGTGTAGCTAAGATAATGAGCACTTGTATTTAAATTTATAGCCTGGCCTAATTGCATAAAAGTTTGTGGGAGAAGATGTGTGTGTACATTAACAGATTAGTGGCTGTCTCTGGAGTTTCTACCCAACTCCTGAAAAGCAGTTCAGTATGTAATAAATCAAACTCGAGTGGCTTGCTTGTAGAATGTTTGACTAAAAGTATCCTAAGCTGCATGAGACCTGCTCTCCCAAGAATAGGATGTTCTTTTTCAACTTTCCGATTAGAGGCAATATGTGATGTGTGTTTTGCACTACACTGAAAAGCATTTAATTAAGTAATAAAATGTATTTATTTATCAGGAAGTAAAACTGTCACAAAGGAAAAAAAATCAGTTGTGCCATCGTGGAACCATGAATATCAGCTTCTAGTGAGCTGTTTCATAAACATAAACAGCAACTTATATTGGGATTTCCTACATTCTTAATCTGTCCTTAGGAGTAATATCTTAATATTTAAAATTCTGCTTTTGGAAAAGCATCGTAAAAGAATAAATAAACAGACACACACAAACTTCTCTTCTTAATGCAAGTGGTTTGTGAATTTATTAGTTGCCATAACAGTAAAGTGGCTTTGGAAGCATTTGATAAGTACGAATAATATTATTTTTACAGTTTTGTTCTACCATTTATCTGGGAATCTCAGTGTTTTGTATATTCTTCCAGTGATCAACAAAATAGTATAGATTCTCAGTCTGCTCTAATATTGAAAGGGAAAGTTCCCCTAATGGTACATTAGAACATTTTAGTGAAATAAAATTTCAATAAAAAAAACATTTTGAAACAGGAAGTAAAAAGAATATTGCTGATCTACTGAAATGGTAGGATAAATTTGGGGTAACAGTGAGCCATCCCTTTACCAAGGTAGGAGTTTCACTGAATAACCCACACTCCCATTGTCATAAAAATACAAGTAGCTAAGCTCCACTGGTTGAAATATTATATATAAATTTTGTTTGAAGAAAAAAGATTCTGGAATTTAATTTCTGTCACTCACAAAGGACAACCATCAGGGAGCAACTTCAGTGTGGTTATTTAAAAACTGAATATGCAACAGATACTCAGATACAGAACCCTTCAAACTTTATGCCCTGGTTTGTCTGTAATTTATTCTAAAAATGAAAGGATGTTTTCCATTGCACTGTTGCCGTTAAAGACAGTCATGTGGGACAATTTGACAACAGCATATCAAAGAAACTCAGTCCCACAATTCCGTCTTTCATTTTATTTGCAGGGATTCATTCTGCACCCTTTCACACTGACTTTATGTGTTTCACATTTTGCTGTGACCAGTAGAGTGTTACTTGTGAATATTTTTTTGCAGCCTGGAAGGGAGAGTCCATCACAAAAGAGTGATATAGACAATCCACAACACGCTGCCAAATCACAGAGTTAACAAAAACACACACACAATTTTCCTAGTGGCTCTTTATTGCAATAGAAATCACAG
The DNA here is from genome assembly GCA_013396655.1 of Campylorhamphus procurvoides. Lineage (NCBI taxonomy): Eukaryota > Metazoa > Chordata > Aves > Passeriformes > Dendrocolaptidae > Campylorhamphus > Campylorhamphus procurvoides. The sequence continues at coordinate 202,567 of WBMV01005273.1, read as the reverse complement.
CACTTTTACAGAAATCTGGGAGGGGGTTAGGTTAGTGGTCTGGCTTTGCGGAGTATCAGGCTATGAGCATAGACACTCCTATGGCTGATCAACACCAACAATGTCAGATGCTTCAGAGAAAAGCACAGGAAACCCAGGAGTGGCAATTAAAGTTTAATTGTAGTTAGAGGAAGTTTCCTCTTAACCTTCATTAGCTTGTGATATGACCTCAGTCTGAAGGACATTTTTCCTTCAGTTATTTTCACAAATATTCATTATACTTATAAATTGATAAACCTGTTTTAAATCCCCTTAAGTCTCTTGAAGCTGATATTCTGTGGTGCTGGGTTCTCCAGGTGTTCTAGAAATAATTTATTTCTGTTACTTAAATTCCCTGCCTTTAGGTTTTCTATTTAAATGAGCAGAAGGAAGATAACCATGATCAATTTATTTTCTGTAAGTCCCTTTGTTACAAAGAACCCCTTTAAAACAATTCTGATCTTTTCAGCTTCTCTTTGTGTAAAATTAATTTGCCTCTACCTTTTTATTTAATAGTAATTAAATTTCCTAGTGTGAAGATCAATGTCCATGTCTACACCTGGCCCGCATTACTGCCCTGGACCACATGCAGGCTTTGGAGCTATTTCTACACCCACTGCATTGTGAAGCAGAAGTATTTGCTCATTAAATCTCCTTCAGCACATAGAAGTTGAAAGAGGCAGTTCTACCTGCCAGCTGGGCTTTACAGTGACTCTGTCCCTCATTGATGGGCTTGGGTGTTTCAGGGGCAGGAGCACAAGAGTGGCTCTCAGTGCAGCTTCTCAGGACATTTCTAGAAATATTTCCAGTGCTCAGAGGAGGAGATAGGAGGCAGTGGTGCTGCTGGGAGAGAGGTTGGGAGTGGGCACCTGCAGTACTGATGTCTTCTCCAAGGTAACTGCACTGGTGATAGCTGATGAGCAGCAGCGTGAGTAGTTCCCAGGAGAGTTTATTCCCAGGTGAAATGTGATAGTGGATGACATGGTTCTGGGCTCCCATTTTCATGTATACACAGAAGAAAGGCAGAATAACGGAATGAAAGGAGGACGACTTTACTGTGTGCCTCCTTGTAACAGGTGATGGTGTGCAGTGTAGCTTGTATTGCAGTGCCATGGCTGGAGGCTGCTGAACAGCTGGAGATTTCCTGAACCTGTTCTTAAGTCTTGTTCATAAGGATTGCAACATCAGCAATACTCAAAAGCACAGGATGCATCTATAGCTCCTACTTTAGAGCAGTAACACCTGAGCTGCCTCAGAGCAGTCATTTAGGGCATTTCTGAAGTCAAAAAAAGATGGGTGGCTGGTGAATTCAGTCTCAGATTTGCCTCAAGCATGCTCTTACATGACATTGTAAATACAACTGGTGTGGGTTTGAGAATATTACATTTTGTGTGAGACTGATATCCTAATAATTTTTGTTACAGACAAATCCTATGAAGCTTTCACTGAAATTCTGATCAACTTCCAAACCAAGTAAATATGCCAATGACCAGGAGTTCTGCAACACTGGGAGTAGCTCTTTTCCATGTGCCTAAATAAAATGGCAAGAAAAAACATTTTGTTGTCCAGAGTATTTGGTATAGGATTTTCTCCATAGTGATTTTCCTAACCTTTGCAAAAATATAAACCAAAACTATTGCTATAAAGTTCTAAAACCAAATTAACCACAAATATTACTGCTGCAGCTCCAGGGAAACTGTCTCACTAATGCTTTGGAAACTGCTGTAACAACTGTGTACTCTTATACCTATTCAGCTGAGAAGCAAATACCCAATATCAAGGAGACAATTTTATTAGCTAACTGTATTGTGAAATCACTGTTTTATCCTATACATTTCTTCAGTATCAGAAAAGAAGCTGGAATAGTATTAAGCATTAAAATAATTAATGTCTGGAGCTACTTATATACTAAATTTGCTAACTATATTGTTGGCTGCTTGATTCTATATAACTCCTAAGCATATTGTTGAATGAGATTAATTAACAGTAATGCTATTCAGAGGTCAGATCATCTTTTGTGGATCTCAGGTAACAGAATCAGTAAAACGTTATTTAGGTGTTGGGTTTATTATCAGATGGAATCTCTACAGTTATAATCCACTATCTGCTTTTAAAGTTTACTTACCTGTTTCAATTACTCTGTAGTAGTGTGGTGGTTTAGACTGGTTTAAATATGTTTAAAACCCCATTAATTTAAAATACAAGTGATGGACAAGTGATTAACTTGTCCATTTTCCTCTTCTGTCACTGTGCATAGAAATATACAACTGATTTGCTTCTGTGACTCTGTATTCTGGTCCCTTCAGAGACCCTTCAGGTCTTCTAGCTTGAAAACTTGTGTCATTGTTTGGAGTAACATTATTTGCATGATGCTGTACATATATTACTTCATTTACAGTAGTATCTTTATGCCATGAAGTAATCAAAACCAAAAACCAAAACGTAAATCTCACTCTGTGTTCCATCTGAGCTTCGAGGAAAACTAGGATTTTTATAAGTAGGTTGGCTCTTTCCTGAGCATAGCAGTGTAAAATGTGTATTGACATGAATCTCAGGTATGAAGAAATTGCCATGTGATAATTGTCTTCCTCAACCTTATAATACACGTGGAGACAGAACAAAACTTTGGTCTAGACAATATATTTCAACACATGAACACATAAGGAAAAAAAGACTGTTAAGTAATGCTATTATGATGACAGAAACATACTCCTGAAAATCCAACCACTTTAAAATTGAGGCTTCTTGTGCAATTTCAGTTTGGGTCTTTTGTTCATATAGATTTTGATATTGTCTTTTTGTTACATGTATTTTACATTTAGGCTCTTACTTCCTTGAGTACAGAGGACTGACCTTTGTGTACTCTGGCATGTGTGCTCTGTAGATCAGACTTGTGGCTCTGGGATGTTTTTGCTTCTTTTGAGAAGTGTTTGATGCAAGGAATTGCAGGAAGAAATGGCCAAGTGGGGCAGTTTGAACATTGATTCATCTTCCTCTTGTTGAATGTGGCTCTGAAGACCTGCACTCTAACACTGCAATTTGGTAGTGTTCACTGTTTGGGTGGTGAGTTCAAGACTCTGGAACCCATCTTAAATTCCTAGTTTTAATTATAAAAAGTTAAGTTTAATTTCTGTGTGTTTTATTGAAAATTTAAAAAAAGGCAAAATAATACACTGAAATATTTCAATACACTAGGTTCATCTGCAATTTTACAAAGCAGCATCAGTAACAAACTTTCCCTCATGTAAGCAAACAGCAGAGTGGATGCATTGTGGCTGTAGGTTGCTCTGTAGGGTCTTCAGCTAGAAGGGTGCTGGATGCTCTATAGCACACATGTGCTCCCAACAGACAAGGAATGGTGAAATTTGAGTATCTTGGATTACTTGATCTTGGAAAGAACAAATGCTTACAAAGTCTGCTTTTGTCACTTGTCCCTCTGTTATCCCATGCAGATGATATGTGCAGGACAGCTAGGCTACGCTGTGATGAGAAGGTGCACATTTCTATCTCATCAGAGGTCAGATTTGTGTGTGCTCAGAAAGGACAGAATCTGGTGAAATGTTACCTGTCTGAGATATGGGCTGTGTGCATATTGCAGGTTTTGTACAGTTTAGTGATTTTATGAGTCTACAAAAGGCCCCACTTCACATAAAAACATTCTCTTTGTAGGCTTAAGTTCTTTTCCTAAGCAGAAACTTTCTTAAAGTATTTCAGAGTCAAGATCTATTGATTTTATTTTTTTATCATTGTCCCAGACATGCTTTTCTGACGTTTTTGTAGGAAATACCTGGAGCACTTTCATGTCAATTTTCTATCAGAAGTTAAAAACCAGGAAAGTTATGAGGGGACTTTTCCAGCAGCTCGGTGACAGACAGGCATAGTGACCAACACTGCCTACAACATGAGGGTCCTGCTCCAGAGCCACTACAAAGCAGTTCCATGGACAGCTTGTCTTCCAAGTTGATGTCCTACCCAGAAACGTTCTCCTGCTTGCCTGCAACACAGCCAGAACCACCTGGGTTTTTTCTGAGTACCTATTTTAATCATCACAATTACCACCAAGATCGTGGGCTAGTTGCTTTAAAATACATTTGCCACCTGTTTGAGGGTGTATATGGCTGTGGTAGAATGGACATGCTTCTTTGTATGACAGGTTTTCCTGGGCAGTTTCTCTCTTCCATTGCTTGATGCCACAGGAACTGGTTAGATCTGCTGAGACCTAGGGAACCCGGCTGTAAGCAGGAGGTACCATCCCCGCTTGCGTTCATGTAACACTTTTCTGACCTCTGCTCCAGAATGTCATGGGCTAAACCTCCCACTTTATTACTGCTGGTTTTCTGAACTGCAGTTTCTTTCTTCTTTTTTTTTCCTGCAAGGCCAATTATTTCTTCTTTCTCTCTAGATTCTAAACTGAAGTGAGTCACACTTAAGACTTTAAATATATTTGAGAAAATCCTGATGAATTTAGTTTAAAGAGAAAAATCAGGCAGATTTCTGTCTTCTAAGAAACTGTTAGCATCAGTTACCCTGACAGGATTTTATTTCTTTTGTTGGCTTTTTCTAAGTTCTTTTATCAAGTAAGTTTAAAACTATTTAGTGAAAACTCTTTAAATAAGGTTGTTTTCCAGCATGGTTTCACATGAAAAAAAAAAGGATTACAAAAACAGAAGTGCTGTTAAAGATGGTAATGCAATGCTGTAGCTTTAACTTAAATATATTCTACAGTAACACAGCACAGACTTGGTCACTGCCTTACTAAGATTTATTCTTTTTTCTTTTGGTTTGGTTTTCCATTTATTTTAGAGCCATTATCTGCTAGCTTGGTATTTCTGCAACAGTTAAAAACAATGTCAGTGTTCAAAAGATAATACTGTGAAACCATCCACTGAGTTATAAAATCAGGCCTCATATGTCTAAAGGTTTAAGATCTACAAAGCATTGCATGCCTACAGATGCACAAAATTGGATGCATGTATATTTGGGTGCGTGCTCTGTTCAGACTCCAGTCTGGCTGCTCTTCAGTCTGCTCCTGGAGCTGTGTAGCAGCATTACTGCAGCAGTGAGCCCAGCCTAATACACCATAATTTTGATCTGAAAATGTTTAATTTTTTTTCCATATTTTACATGCCACACTAGCAATTCAAGTGCCTGTACAGTTTCCGAAGCACTTCAAGAGATGAGTTTATTATAATACAGTTGTCATAGTTTCCTTGGTCACCTGCCCTTCTCCATAATCTCTGCTGTTTGTTGACCGGTGCTTCATTACATCAGTCTGATACTGAAAAGAAGTGAAATACCATATTTGTACTATACTTTCAAAGCATCCACCAGGTTTGCTGATTTGAAGCATTCTGTGACGTGGTATGCTGATGAAGCCTGTGTACCAAGAATAGAACATTTCAGTAGCTAAGGATTCCAGATGAACTAAAAAAAATTGCCACAAAGGCATTGCTGTCTGTTGCATCATTCAGTGTTTTCAGATATTGATGTGCAAGAGGTTATTAAACATGCTGGTTAGCTTTGCTCAAATTTGCGATTTTTATATCCAGCACACACACAATATTTTTTTTTTCCACCAAGCACTCGAGTATAGATTCAAGTACATATGTAATAGAATCAATAGAAGATTTATATGCAAGTCCCTATTTCACTGCAAATTATAAAAAGTGAATCATACTGTATTTTACAAGGACTTTAGAAAGTAAGATAATTGTCATAATAGTCTGGGAAAAGGATGAAGAGAGAAAGTAAAATTTGAACAAGTGTAAAGCTCAGTTGAAAGATGTACACAGTACTGATTTTATCTACCATTTTCTGTTTCAAATTAGAAGAATGAAATTAGAGATCAGAATTTGGCTTTTTGAAGTGTCTGTTCTAAGCATTGGAAGTTTTCAGCTATTTTAGCGTCAGAGTCAACACGGTATCACAATTGCTGTTTGGAAGGTCTATTCCAAAGACTATCATTCTGGTATCTTCTGGCTTCATCATTTGCTTTTAATTTTCATTTGGACAAACAGAATCCAGTGTAATAAATTTTAATAATATACAGTAACTAGAGCTGAGAAATGATTACCATATAGTCAGCAAATATCTAATGATACTAGAGAAAATAATCGAACACCTAATTTAGAAGTTACATTTTGCTGCTTGCATAATGGCTGTAAGCAGTTTATAATTTTTCATGCAACTAAGTATGCAAAAAACTACTTTTTAAACTATTGTGATTCAGCACTTAGAAACTCACCCTTTCTGTGAGAATGTGTTTCCAACATGTATCTCAGAGCTTAATTTTGAAATAGCATAAAAATTTACCCAATTTCCAATTTTTTTCTATGATTGGAAAGAATATTTTTCAGAAACAGTTGCAGTGAATCACTAAATTTTCATAATTGCCTTTCTTCATATATTCTAACTCAACCTTATCATATGTAAAGATGTTCTTGACTGCTAACTCCTACAATGGGAAGAGTAAAGAAGAAGCTGATGTGAACATAAAAGTGGCACATATTTATGTCTCTGCCTGTTCCAGTAAATCCTGAATGCTGTGGTGTGAGACACTAAACATAGAATGGATGTTTTGTTAATCATGACCATCATAATCTTCAAAGGCTTGGTGTGGCAGAGGTTTACCCAGTTACAGGTTTGAACACAAGGCCCTTGTGCATCACTGCTTTCTTCATCCCTCCTGTGCTTAATCCCTGCCATTTTGTGGACAGTCAACCAGTAAAAAATACAGAGTATGTGGAATTTTTAGCCTAGTGAGAAGGATGCTCCCCTTATAGAAAAAGATGTGAATTCCAGGCTCTACCCTGTTAAATAAATATTCATGAGAACTGAAAAAGCAAAAGCAGATAGAAATAGTTGCTTTTTGACTGAGCACACCATTAAGGTTATACTTCAGGAAAGCAGTGAATTTCCTTCGAATCTCCTCTGAACAGGAAGGCCATATCTTGATGAGCAGTATTTGCACACTGTATTTGAATTAAATAAGTATTATCCTTATGAATCTCACAGAAAAAAATATCAGCAGACAAACCTTATTCTGAGTTTCTGAATAGTTATGGAGCAACCAATTTATGATCTTCAGGCAAATATGCTTATCATCCAACTCCATTCAGAATAAATATTACTAAGTTTAAATTCTATCTTTACTGTATTTTGGTCTCTAGTTATGGATTTTGTGTTCTTATAGCATCATCCCAGCTTTCAGTGAAAAAATTAATTCCTTGTTAATTTCTCAATTTATGGTACTTTTGTCCACATTATTAAATGTAATTAGCATTATCTGATCCATAATCCACCTTTGGCTGAAACTCAAGGCTCTCACGAGTTAATCCCAAAACATATTGCGAAGTGAAAAACCTGGGAAATAGGATGAGTGGAAAAAATTGGAATTACAACTACTGCCTGTGAAACCCTGCTGAGAATCTTTTGCAAAATTGTATTTTACAAAGCTTCAGTCTTCTGAGGCTGAAGGTGGCTCTTTAAATCATGCTGAGAATAGTGTAGTCTAGTGGTTCACAGACAGTCAGGAGTCCTAGACTCTGTCGCATGCGTTGCCAGGGATTTAATGTGTGAGAGTGAGAAATTGCATCTTTTTGTGTTTCAATATCCCCATCTGCAAAAATGAGAATAATAGTATTTGCTTATTTGAGATTTAAAAACATTGGTGTATTCTGAAGAAAAGACATTATAAGGGTTATGCTTTTCCTGTGAAATAAAATGAAAAAAATTTCCTTTTTTTTCCATTGAGTATTGCTAGCCCCCTACATGAACAAAACATGTTATTAAAGGGAGTTTTTAAAGACAATTTTAGTAGGAGCAAAGGACAAAACTGCCATTTGTGCCTTTGAAAGTATCTCTATTTCTGCATTCCAGCAGTTCTTATGATGATCATAGCTTCTGTAGGTAAAACATCTATGCTTCTAGGAAAGTAAGTGGACAATACATACAATTTTGCTAGCTCTAAATGTCATGAGTTAATTTCTGATTACTTTCAATGCAAGCAGATCTCCTTTCTTTTGACTTTAATGTGAATTGGCCCAGATCCAAAGGATTCAGTACAAGCTGCAGCTACCAATCTCAAAGCAACTTTATGCCACCGGTAATGGCAACTCCACATTCAGAAGCAGGTGCTGTTATTTTGTCACATTTAATCAGTTAATCTCTTGGTTTAAATATCATGATTCAAAAGCACAGTTTAGGCTATCATATCTAAATGCTTCTTAACATACTGTTATTGTATTTTGTAGGTATTTTGGAGTAGTCTGTAAGCACATATCAGTAGTCTTGTGAAAAAGGAAACCTGAGCAGAGAAACCAGACTTGGCATTTCATATCAAAAACATTCTGCAAAGCTGTTGGAGAAATTAGTTATTCAATTACACATTTGGAAAACAAGTATTGCTTTGAGCAAGCAATTTAAAGAACAAACATAAAATACCTCAGTACTGAGGATGATGCTGCAGAGAACCATGATTTACCTGAAGTCAGCACATAAACTCTTGAATATACAGATCCTTGCAATTCAATAAATGCTGAGTTGTAACCAGAGGAAAATTCAGGCTTAATTGAATAGAAACAGATCTGCATGTCCTGGAAATTTCAGAAAAGCAAAAATGTTCAACAGTATGCTCAGAAGCTAAAATGCCATTTTATCAGTTTTTCCATCTCCTTCCATCTCAGCCTGCTGATAAGAATATAGAATTCTTCTCTGGTTTTGCTGTTCATCACAGATAAAGCTCCTTTCATTATATATCTCAGATTAAAACTTTTTCATCGGTCCTGTGTATCTTCATTGTATTTGCTTAGAAGTTTTAGAGAATAAATGATTTTTGATTACTGTGTTTTTTTAGCAAACTGTGTTTGGCCACTGCTTGACCTATTGCTACTATAACTTTATGATTATTAATATTTACTGCCACAGAGCATAAAAGACAGTCTTTTTTGAGGTTACCAAACAAACAAGCATTAGCTGATCTCAACTTAGAAGAACTTAAAATCCAAGAAATCTCTTGACAACTCCAATGCAGCGAACATAATAGAAATCGGCTTTCAAAACATGTTGAGGAGATGCCTGACTAGCTCTTTAAGGTCTTATTCTGCATGAGATGTAGCAGGATAAATTTAGTTTGCATGCAGCTTTATGCTGCCAAGTCTATTGCTAGACTGTTTCTGGGACCTAAGATCTCGTTCACATCAATAGTGTAAATGTGATGCCATGGGGGCTCACACACTACGGACCGAGGGCAATATTTACTCCCTTTTGTTCGATGGAAATTCTTCATGTACACTTCAGTACACCTCAATTCATAGTGTGAAAAAACAGAGAGCCTGGGTGGAGCTGAGAAGAGAATTTAGATGAGAGAATTTAAATTGTCCATTTTACTTTTCTTAATTTTACACTTTGTACACTTAAACACTTAATTTGGGGCGGGGGTGCCTGTGTTTGTTTCTTTCTTTGTTTACATTCTGCTCTTAAACATCAGAACATCTGTATTTAATGAGCTGGAACTGAAATAGGTCAGTAAAATGTTACCTGCTTGATTAAAAAGAACCTACTGGGTATGTGAGTGTGATTAAGAGTCCTACATCTTAGATTTCAATGAGGTAGCATGAACAATTAAGGATTAAGGGAATATTTTTGTGAAACAGAAAAGCAAATTTGTCTTTCATATGCAATTAATTTCAATGAAAATTATTTAGATTTAAAAGAAACAGACATGAGAAGCAAGCATTCAACAACAGCTAACATTTTCAGAAGGTGTGTGCCTCCTAAGTAGACTCTGCATTGGAACGTGTCTTGGAATCAGAATCAATGGCTGAAGCTGAAATGGACAAAATGAGGAATAAATACAGAGTCTAAATTTATTTCACCCATTATATATTGTTGTACATTTTAGCTTTTTTGTACACTTGCGTTGTCTTTCTTGTGCCTGTTTCCATGCAGTTCTTTAGGCATTTTTAAAACACTTTTGGCAAATCCTCATCCAAATATCTAGACTACCTCAGACCCTGTAGATGCTGCCAGTGTGTTCTGCCCTAACGGAATCACAGAATGTTTGATGTTGGAAGGCACTTCTGAACTCCACCATCTCATGGTCACTGCAGCCAAGGCTGCCTTTGACCTTCACATCCCCAACAAGTCCCTCCTTGCAGATGAGTATGACATCCAGCAGACTACTTCTCTTCAGCCTCACTTGGATAAGAAAGTTGTCTATGTAGTCCAGGAATCTCTGCTGCGTAACCCCTCCAGTAGATAATGGAGTGGTTGAAGTAACCCACCAGGTCCAGGGCCTCCAAATACGAGGCAGCTCCTGTCTTTCTGTAAAGGGTCTAACCCACTTGTTCTTCTATAGAGAGTCTATGCAGCCAAGGCTTCCTGGTCAGGGAGCATATAGCAGACAGACCAACACTGTCTTACCAAGACTTATCTGTCTTTAATCCTCACCTGTATGCTGTTGGTTGGCTCCTCATCCATCCCTCAGGCAGATTTCCATGCATTCCAGCTGTTCTGTCACATAAAGGCAAGTCTACCTCCTTGTCTCCCCAGCCTGTCCTTCCCAGGGAGTCTGTAAGGAGTGCTCCTCCCCCAGTTAGAAAATTGGTTGTTGTCAGTCCAGTCAGGTTTTGCACACTGCACTGGCTCAGTTCACAGACCTTCAGGTGTTCTAACATCATTATTTTGGGGGAAGAATGCCGTTTAAATGACTGATGTATTATTTGTCTTGTGTCTGCTTCAAAGAGGTAGTGGCAATGACACCTTGCTGAGCTGAAAAGAACACCTACACCATAATCAAGAACCAGCAGTTCTGAGAAAAGCCTCCTTTTGACAAATTTTGCAGAAATCACAGCACTTTCAATTTCTGATTAATTTCCAATGCTAATTCAGGGTGAATCAACATAAATTGTTAGAGGTAACTCATAAAAAATTTTTATTAAGAGGGAACACATTTGTGAGAAGATAAATGAGAATGGAACTGGGAATCTGGAAAAAGTATTTCTTAAAAGAGATTGGTTAGAAACTGTAGGGAGAAAGAGGAGATGGGTGGAACAACAAAAGGAAAAGGTTAACCTGCCTGTAGGGAAACTGTAATTCCTGGAGACAAGTTGTCCACATTCCTACATTCCATAGACATTCACATTACCAATATCCTTAGTATCACAGAATGGTTTGCGTTGGAAGAGACCTTCAAAGATCATCTATTCCAGCCCTTCTGCCATAGGCAGGGCCGTCTTTCACTAGACCAGGTTGCTCAAAGACCTCCTTCATTTCTACTGAAGATTGCAATTCCATTGGAGTTTTTAATATGATTATTAGCACGTTCCTTCCTTTTCTGAAGATAAAAGGGAAACTGAATAATCCATTAGCTCTATATACTTTGAAAGCAGAACCTTGAATGCAGGGATTTTCTATCCTTTTCATATTTCTAGCTCATTTTTAACATTCCATCTTTGTGTGTTCATGAAGTTTTCAGAACTCAGCTGAAGGTTAACCTAGTAAAAGATACTCTTACTCCAGAATACTACCCACGCATAGGGATAACTATAGAAAAGCAAAGCATATCCTACCTTCATCCTAAACTTCTTTCAAGGGGAAATAAATTCTGATGGGAAAAAGAAATGGGGTTGAAATGAGAAAATCTAGACTTCTATTAAAGCACTACAAGGCACATGTTTCATATTTTAAAAAAAAAAATCCTTTTGACAGACCAGCATATATAACACTACAATTTGATGCTATGAGGGCCACTAATGTGTGGGCTGGGATTTTTTGATATATCAGACATAAGAAGCTTACATATTCTTGAGCTACTTGAACTATAGCTCCTGGAATATTTAAGAAAAAATAAACATGCAGCTACTGGTCAAAGATTACATCAAGATACCTAATGATAGTAAGAGGATATAATGAAAGGACCTGGAATAAGAATTATAATTATATAGTGAGTGAAAGAGTGAAAAAAAAGGAAAGGAATGTTGAAGAGGAAAAGGAGGGGGAATTGATTTGTTTCCTTTAAAACTATTATCTTACCCAGCTCTTAATTCTTTAGTAGATTTTTTTAGTAGATTTATCTTTGCTGCCTTTGTATATGATAGTGATTGGGTGTTAGTGTGCTATAATTTACTTCTATACTGGAACATATGGCCACAGTGTCTGGTTTTGGTATTTTGATCTTTTTCGTCTTGCATTGACTGCACACAAATGGCGTTTCAAGATATTGTCTTTGGTAAATGTGAAAAATGTGGATGTATGGTTTGGAATGGACATCAGAAAATAGACTATCCTAACTTAAAATTACACTTTGATATTTTCAAAGTCTGCTTATGCACATTTGTTTCATTTCTATTGTTCATTTTATTGCCTTATATCTCTTTGAAAGGGAATGTGAAATGCTATAAGTAGAACCTTTAGCAGTGATTCCCATTTTCTGGCCTATAGATAACACAAAGGTTATCAAAAATATTAATTAATTTTTTTTTTTAAAAAAAAGGCAATATAGAGGCAAAAGCTGATCTAGGGAAGACATTAAGGGCCTTTGTGCCATCCTTAAGAGATCAAGGTATTATTTGGGGAAAGAAGGGAGAAGGTTATGCATTTTATTCTGCTCTCCTTTCTTCTAAACATTTTCTTCTACCTAATAAGATTTGCATTAGACATGAGTTTAAATCAAAGACTGCAGACGTACACTTTTAGATAGATTAAAAATTGAATTTTATAGTCATATTTGGCATCTCAAGACCATTCATATTGCAGTAATTGAATTAATTTTCCCTTTCTTTAATCCAATATTTTGTTCTCACAAGATTGAGTGCTGATGTCCTTGGTTTTGGGTTCGTTGATTTTTTTTCCCTTTTACTGTCATAGTCTTTAATTGTCTTTAATATCAGAAATGTTTCTCAATTTGTCAAAATTGAAAACATAAGTGGGCAAGCCTATTTACAAGGCAATAGCAGTAGTTTCTCTTAAAGACTGATCTCATTCTGACCATTAGATTAGCTAAAAAACTACAGAAAAAAACCTCCATCAAGAGTTCCTATTTTCTAAGATAAGACAGTGGATAACGAGCAGTTGCCAGGGGTTAAACTCTGCTGCTTCACATCAAGTTGTGACACTGGTGCAGGTTCTTTGGTAGAGGAGCCCCCTGTGCTGCAGGGCAGAGTCTGCCCTGCTGCCTGTGCAGGGCTGGATCCCAGCAATAGCTTCCCAGCTATTGCCAGTGGGAGATGTTAATTCATGTGTCCACGCACAGAAGTGTTTCTACTGCAGCAACCTCCACGTTATGTCTCTGTTTCTCAGTCTTTCTGCCCTGCTAAATATCCCTTCTTTTTCATTCCTGTACAATTACACACATTATCTCAGGTTTACACAGTGGTGGGAAAGAAAGGCTTTGCCTTATTTGTGTAACCTTGACTTGTAGAAAACAGCAGTATCTATACCAGAGCTGTGTGCTCTGCATCACAATTTGAATCCTTTATGGAAGAGACGAGTGTGATTACACATAGTAACGTAGTGATCCATAGACCTACAGGAAAACTTCCAGTCTTTTAACGATTCTTTTAATGTTTTCTCTTGGAATAAAAATAATCTATTGCCATTAACAGTAAAGAGAAAGATCCCGAAAGGAGATGGGAAAATTTTCATACGAAAGAGAACAGTCCAGAATCATGAGAGGGCTGAATATAATCTGGCTTAATTGTCTGGTTGCAGTGAATTGATTCTGTTACAGCAAAGAGGATGCTTTTGGCTGTCATTTTTAGGTCAAAACAGCCTCCAGACTCCAGACTTTGCTGTGTGAACACAGAACACACAGAGTTGAGAATTGATGATTACTGGGACCTTGATACTAACACAGTATTTTTCATGCTTTCACTGGCTATTTCAGTATGTTGTAACAAAGTGTGGATGAGAATTCTTGTAATTGATTGCTCTGAATAGCTGGTCTCAGTTCACTTTATTAAATTATTACAGAGCCTTGGTAACATCTGAATGGCAGAAGTCTGATCTGCAAATCGAACAGTGGGCAGAGTTTAGCTCAGAAATTGTGACACCAGTTGCTTTTAACTGTGCTTTTCTAAAGGGACATGAGAATGATCTTGATGTTTGTAGTATTGCAGTTGCTCATGAGGTGCCCATTTTTTTCAGGGAAGCAGATATTGTCATACCTAACACAAGAGTGCAGGAGACTGAAAAACTAAGCAATGTTTATTGGGTTTGCATGGTACAGTCTTGGTGGCGAGTGGCTTCAGTGAGAAGCTGACAGAAGCTTCTCCCATGTCTGAAAGAGCCAATGCCATTTGGCTCCAAGATGGACCCATTGCTGGCCAAGGTTGAGACCGTCAGTGATAGTGGCAGCACCTCTGGGATAACATAGTTAAGAACAGGGAGAAAGAAAAAAACCAACAGTAACAGCAGCCAAAGAGAGTAGTGAGAATACATGAGAGAAAAACCCTGTAGACAGCAAGGTGAGTGAAGAAGGAGGGAGGGGAAGGAGGTGCTCCAGGTGCCTGAGGAGACTCCCCTGCAGCCCATGGTGCAGACTATGGTGAGGCAGCTATGTCCCTGCAGCCCATGGAGGACCCTGGGGGAGCAAAGACCCACCTGCAGCCCCTGGAGCAGCAGAGCCAGAGAAGGGGAAGAGTGTGAGGAGTCCTCCTGCTGAGGATGAAGAAGCATCAGAGAAACCATGTGATAAACGGACCACAACTCCCTTGCCCTGTTCCCCTGTGCCACTGCAGCAGAGGAGGTAGAGAATTTGGTTGGTAATAAATTAATTTCCTCGAGTGAAGTTTGTTTTGCCCATGATGGTAACAGGTGACTGATCTCTCCACATCCTAATCTAAACGCATGAGCCTTTCATTGTATTTTCTCTGCCCTGTCCAGCTGAGGAGGGGAGTGACAGGGTGGCTTTGGCTGAGGAGGGGAGTGACAGGGTGGCTTTGGTGGGCATTTGGTGTCCAGTCAGTGTCATCCCACTACATAATATATAAGCATCAGACTCTTTAGGACAATGGCAAATTGACAGATCTGATACAACCCATACTTACCCTATTTACAATTGTGGTCCTAAAACAACTGACTGGCATTAATTACTTTTATTAAAGACAGGGAAATGCAAATATTCTCAGGAGAACCTTAGACTGACATCTAACATATTTTAATTTTATAAAATCGTCGTGATGCTAAGCACTCACTGGTGAGTTACATATTCATATTACTGGGGTTTTTGTGTTTTAAAGGAGCAGACAGCACATGATCTTAAAAACATATTATACAACGCCCATTTTCTTTTAGACTTTGTACAAATATACAGACTCGCTTCTGCAAACTCAGAAGTTATAAACACAAACATTCTCCCTTCTTTAGGCTGTAAGATACAAAATGCATGAATGTTTGTTCTCATTTTAACTTGCAGAAGATACTATTTTCTTCCATTCCTTTTAGGAAACCAAAGGGTATCCAGTTTAGAATGAACTCAAACAATTTCAATAAATTTAAAGGGGGGAGAAAAGCTAAAAATAAAATTTAAAAAAAAAATATATGGGGAACATGGAGGAAATAGAACTGACAAATGAGAAGAGATTGAAAAATGAAGGAGTGAGATAATGTATGGAGGGAAATGAGGAATTCAGGGCCAGTCAAGCAAGACTTACCCAGCCGTCATACCAGTTGTTGTATCACGTCTTCCTCCCCTCACTGGCACACCAATGCTTTTTCTCAATCTTTCCACCCTTTCTTGGTACTCTTCTGGTCCCTTTGCCCTCTCTCATCATCTACTCATTTTTAAATGGTGGAAGGAAAAAAGGAGATTAAAGACAGTTGCCAAGCAACTTCATGTTCACTCCTTCCATTTAAATTCCTTTACTGTTGAACAGTACTGATTTCCTGAAACAGCTGCCTTGTGTAATTAGCACAGCGACTACAAAGTGGAAAACTAATACATTTTTAACATTTTACTGTGTACTAAAAGGCTGGCAGAGCCTACCTCTGCCACAGGTGTTGGCAGTGCTCAGACCCGACTAGTTTACAAACATGGCACTTGCATAACTTTGTCAGTGGAGCAAAGAAAAATATGCACCCAAAGTGCATGTAGCATTCAGTTCTCTGCATTTGTGAGGCTTCTTACTGGGGGCTTATTTTTTCCCATGATACAGAAATAATTTTTCTCTGTGAGCATAGATCAGTGAACCAGATGTTAAGCATGACTGTGAAATGCAAGCACCTAATTACATATCAGGGAAGAAAATAGATGCTAGTTTAAATCCACAAATCCTGACTGCAGTTCAGCACAAAAGGCAAACTTAGGAACTAAGCACACCTGTTCAGTAGGTATAGCATTTTCCTCAAAATAACTAAAGTTCACCAAGGAAAAACATAACTAGCTATTGATAATTCCAAGCAGTGAATATATCATAAATGACAAAGAAATTTAATTTAGCCCATTCTGCTGCCTCTGAAAGCTGTGGATGATAATCCCAACGTAATTTTTTATAGCAGTAGAGCGCCTGTCAAGAGAGATGTAAAATCAAGTCTCTTCCAGCTCTGCTTGACTTTGAGATAATAGTCTCTGCACCTGCCCAATATAGAAATCTCAATAAAATTTTTGTCCTCTGAGTTCTGTCTGCAGATGGCCAGTAGAGTTTATTAAGTTTTATAGAGACTGCAAATGACTGAAAAGAAATATAACCAGCCACTAAAAGTTGTTCTGTTCTGTGCTTATTTGCTCTTGCCTGATTATACTACAACTATGCATAGTTACAGACAATGACAACAAAATCGATCTTAAAAAGCATTTCTTGTTCTTGCAATTTCTGCAATTTATTTGTCTGGTATACTCAGACACCTTTCTGCTGATTTAGGAACAGCTTTGGTTCAACAGCAGTTTTTACGTTTTCTTTTAGACCCTCATACATATATTTTTTTTAAGTAACTGAGGCTCTCGTCAGTAAGGTCATGCTGCTGCCCTTCTTACTGAGCTTTCTGAACTGGCTGTGCTGACGTTGAGGTGCCCCAACCTAATCACTCAGTCTGAATTGTTTTCATGGGCTGTAGGGAGAAACCCTCAAAAAAATTTCAATCAAGGTCAGTCTGTAACAGGCATGTCTTTGTATGCCTCTATCTGATTGCTTCTAAGCTGGTTTACAGAGGAATTAGAAAGGCATAAAATAGAGTCAGGCAAAGCTAGGCTGTAATGAGATACTGCAGGGGGAGATCTGTTCCATTTTTATGTTTGGTGTTTCTATAGGGTCTCTTCTGTGGTAATTTTGTGGTAAACCATACATCTTTTGGGATAAGATGTAGGGGAAGCACTTTGGAGGGTCTCTTTTTAAAGAACTTTTAGTGACCTTCATATATTGAAGATGGACTGAAGTACAGTAAAGAGCAGAAATTAAAAGATGAACAGAAAAGGAGGCATTCAAATTGGAATTTGTTTTTATGTTGGTACAGCTTTAATTTGGAGACTTACCTTCAAACATTAACCACAAATGTAATTACAATTAACTAATTTAATTTAAATAATTAATTTATATAATACCCGTGCAAGGGCACACACTGAAGAAAAGGTTAGTTTCTATTGGAATTGATTAGATCAGTTTCTGATTCCAAAATTGCATATATCAGTATCATGAAAGTCAGATGCCTCCTCTCTCTGGTTTGATGCTTACAATAAAGGCAGCCTTTGACTGGATAACCTGAAAGGCCCCTGACATGCAAAGAGTCTGTTGCTGCACTAACTGTTGTTTTTTTCTGTCTTTCTGTCCTGTTTCCATGTCCATCCCTCTAGTATTGATAGTCTGTTCACTCTTAGGAAGTTTTTATACTGAGAAGGAAGAGAAGTGGGTAAAGGGAGTGCAAAATATGTGTTGTCACTTTTTATGACATTGAAGGACATAAAAATAAAAAATTACTATGAACATGAAAGGATTGCTTTGCCTTTTTTTTTTCTTTCTTCCTATAAATTTCTTCTATGTTAGTACTTGCCAACATTACTGAACATTAAAACATGAAGAAAACATGCGTAGATCTTTACTGTCTTGTAATTATCCCACTTGAAGGAAAAGTGACTTAGAAACCTGATTAGTTTGTCATTGTCACAAATCAGTGTATTAATTGGACACAGTTGCAAAGTGCCCTTATGACTGTAAACATAACATGTCTGGTAGCTTAGCAAAGGACCACACATCTGTTTCTCATGCAAAATTCCTTTCTGATGCTGTCACAGAACCACACTGAGAGTGAGTTTTGTCAGATGGCATTACAATTCAAATAAAGAAAAATAAGCTTCTGTATCCATACATATTTCCTTGTCATTCAAATGCCAAGGGGTTTTTTTAACAGAATGTTTAAAGTATGAAGTGAGTGTCCTCATAAATATAACTAATCGTACTGATGAATAAGTTATGACAAGAATTTTCAGAAAGCAGTTGCATGCAACCAAAGCAGCTTTTTATCTATTGCGCAACAAAGCAAAAAGATGAGACTTTTAAAGTTCTCACCCTCAACAAGGCAATGAAGCTACTGAGGAGACAAAACCAGACTAATCTTATTTCACTAGTATAAATCAAGAAATCTTGCTTCAGCAGGTACAGTGTTAACATGAATTTTCCAAAGTGCACTGTAATCTCTCATCAATTGTATTGATTTATCTATTTCATCAAATACCATTTAAACTACTGTACCTGCATTACATATATCCAGCTGAGTTCAGAACTGTGAAAACATCTTATTAAAAAGCATCGTAGTCATGGAAACAGATCAGCTAAAAAGTACCTTGAGGAGGATTCTACTATCTCTATACAACTTCATTGGCCACTTGGAAATAAAAAGTAGAAATGTAAGATGCACTGTACTTCATCAGAGCACTAGTGAATTTAATCTGCTCTCAGGTGTCCATCCAAGGTCAGTATCTGATGATTCCGAGGCAGTTGCAGCACATCACAAATAAGTAATGTACCTTTGCAATTTTATAGTCTGGGTGGGATAGCTTTTTATTTATGGTCCACCCAGAGATAATCAGTTCATTGTAAGCATACAAAGTAGTTCTTCATTATCTTTTTTTTACATTATCACTACAGATGCTACATTTTTCTATCTCTTTTTATAATATATCTATCCATTTGCCTCACTAGCCTGTCAAATGAAATCAAATAATTGCCATTTAGTGTAATAACAAGGCAGGAAAAAAAAAAACACGAAAAAACCAGAAAGCATTATTCTATGTGCTTTATTTTGAAACATTGACTTGAGACTCTCAAGGCCCAGTGAGAAAAAGGTAGTTATGAAACAAGTGCTTTCTTATGATGATTGAAATTTTAATTAAAATTGAGTGTTGCTATTTAAAAAGTCATTCACAAACAAGGCAAAGTAACCAGTTTGACAGGAAAGATGGTTAGAGAAGATGAGGAATAGGGAGTTTCCTCTGTGCAGGAGAACAGCTTGGCTGTACGGAGCTGTCTGGTGGGATGAACAGCCAGCTGATGGAGAGTATGTGGGACAGGATCAGAGGGAAAGGGAGGACAGTAAAGCAGACCATGGTGGGGGGTTGTTACAGATCCCCTGATCAGGGTGAGGAAACCTTCTTTAAACAACTCAAGGGAGTTTCTGGTCACAGATTCTGGCTTTCGCAGGGGACTTTAACCTCCCTGCTGTCTGCTAGAAGGGCAGCAAGGCAGAAGACAAGCAGGCAACAAGATTCCTGGCAGTTTTGGGGAATAAGCTGTTGATATAGGTACCAGATGAGCCAATGAGGAGTGATGTACAGCTGGCCCTGTTACAAACTAACAGCAAGAACTAGCAGGAGATGTAATAATTAACCGCAGCTTTGGGTATAGTGGCCATGAAATAGTGAAGTTCAAGATGCTGCAGCAGAGGAGCTCAGAACACTGGCTGGGGTTCAGACCCTGGCAATGTCCATGATGATACATGAAGTCCTCTGAGAACACATTCCTGGACACCTGAAGGAGAGGGTGGTGACTGAATGTGCATTGCCCATGACTGGATACCATGTGCCCACCAATCTGCTCTACCACTTCCCTTCTCAGCTGGACAAGGGGGGAAGAAAAAAAGATGGGGGAAAACATCATGGGTCAAGATAAAGGCAAAAGCAATGGTCACGGGTGGAAGCAAGAAAAAGACTTTGATTCTCTACTTCCCATCAGCAAGTGGTGTCAAGCTACTGCCCAAGACGCAGGACTTAGCACACATAGTGATTGCTCTGGAAGACAAATGTCACAAATAATGAGTGCTCTTCTTCTCCTCCTTTTTCTTAGCTTTTATTGTTAAGCAGACATCATATGGTATCCCTTTGGTCAGTTTAGGTCAGCTGTTCTATGTCTCTTCCCGAGATCTTGCCCAAAACCAGACAACTGGTGAGATGGGAATGTTGGAGTGCCAGCACAGTTCAGCAGTAGCCAAAACATTAGTTTGTTATTAACACCCTTCTAGCTCCTGATGCAAAACGCAGCACTACAACAACTGCTGTGGGGAAAGGTAACTCCATCCCAGCCATATCCCATGCACTGCGAACAGCTAGTGCAAATCATACCAGGCCAGCTTGTTTGCTCTGTAAAAATTACTGGTTTATGGATGAAGTAAAAGAAGTGGATATCATTTTCCTTGACTTATTCAAGATTTTTTTTTTCAATGTCGTAATATTTTGTGTGTTACATTTAAGACATTAAAAATCTGGATAGATGAAGAACTGTGCAGGTAAATAACTGGTTGGGTGTTGAGGCTCCGAGGGTAGTGGTTAATGGGCCATGCTATACCTGAATGCCTATGGAAAAGGAGTATAGGAGCAGTTTATAGACAAATCTGTCCTGTTTGACATCTCCAAGTACAGTCTGAAGGAGGCAACAAAGTCAGCTTTGCAGGTGACCCCAAGGAGGCCAGTCAGCATGGTCAAGGGCAGAGCTACCACTGGGACCTTGCCAGGCTGGAGGACTGGGCCAGCAGAAACCTGTGAAATTCAATAAGGACAAATGCAGAGTTCAACACCTGGGCAGGAAGAAAAGCTTGGAAGAGTTCAGGCTGGGAGCTGACTTGTCAGACCACATCTGTAATATTCAGACCCCAATGGAGTGTGTTCAGCAGAGGGCCATCAAGATGGCCAGTGGCAGGGACACTTGCCCTATGAGGAAAGGCTTGAGGGTATTGCTGTTTCCCCCTTAGTAAAGTGTGGCATTGAAAATAGCTTTGAAAGGTGCCATTTGGGTTTGTTACAAGGGAATAGACTTTTTTTATTTGTTACACTAGAGGTTAAGAGGTGAACAGCTAACTAAAGTTGTTGAAGCTTATGTATGAATTTGAGATACTGGTAAGAGTATACCTAGCAGCCTCCCATAAGGTCTAGCCTGTACTATTAACAGCTCCATACTTTTGTATGGGTCTTTTTAGGTCAGTAGCCAAACTGAAGGTTTTACATTTTATAATAACAGTAAATTCAGTAACTCCATGGATTCACAGGATATGCTGTTAAACATTTAACAGCAAAGGAAATAATATAAATAAATGAAAAGCCTGAAATCAAATAGAAGAAAAGCCTAACTTCATGAGATGAGGCAGAAAACACTAGTTTGTAACAAGGCTGAATTGATACAGTCAGTAATGAGATACAAGCACTGAAAGATTTGTACATACAAAAGATCAAAAAGAGTGTTTCTTTTCAGTCTGGGTTGGGTTGGTTTTTTTTTTCCAAAGTCTAAAGAATACAGCATAAAACAGCTGTTTTAATAAAGTCAGTTTCAAAGGCAGACTCTTCCACAGTGGAGCTGTATGTGGTGTGAAGCAAATCTGTTGAACTTCAGGAATACAAATTGATAATGCAGTGTGCAGTTGTACTCAAGGCTCCCTTTCTGTGGGTAAAATGAGTGTGCTGGTGACGGTCCCTTTTCTGTGCATGGATGACCTTTGAACCAGCCAGCAGTGCCACCACAGCTCCTCCGCGCGTGGTGTGCAACCACCAGGGCACATGTTGGGCTTCTACAGAAAGTTCACATTCTGCACAAAGCTTCATCCTAAAGTGACTTTACTGCTATCAGTGCCCACATTAGCTAGTTTAAAGTTATGAGCTGTGAGGATAAGAGTAACAGTGACTCTGTTTATATGCACCCTTTGTTATATTAAAAATGAGATAATGTGTAATTTAACACAGAATTAAGAAATTATCCCAAGCCATTTTTGGAAGCTAAGGCTAAACTGTTGTTTAATTGTTCCAAGGAAGACTGGCTGCATTCTTATCCAGTCTCCTGAGCAAGAGCTTGTAGCTAAAAGGTGAGACTTTTCAGCCTTTCCTAGTGGTCTCAGCTTCCCCAGCAAAACACTGGTCATTTAAGTGGGAACTGGGAAATCAACAAGGAGCTGGTTTAAGCTTCTCTCTCCCCAAAGGTTCTGTAATACAAACCAAGCACCCAGCACAAATAATGCAGGAGTAAGGACAGAGAACAAGACTAAAGGATAACAAGATTAAATAGGGGAAAAATTAAAGTTTTAATAGTATTTTTTCAGTATTTCGGCTTTCTTTAAATCTGTTTTTTATCAATACTTGGAAAATGGCATTTTATAGTCTTTTGGGGAATCTTTTAACAGGAACTCGATGGAAAGTACTCTTGACTGGCTGGAGCTATTGCCCTCTAAACTGTTGAGAATTAAGTTCCTTATTAAGTCTTTTTTAGGATAAACATCTCAGACACTGCCTACAGTAATCTAGATAACTTATTATATAAGTTATTTTCCTCCTATTATTTTTAATTTTTTTTAATTTTTTATTTGACTGATTAGCTAACAAGCCCTTTATGGACTCTTTTTTGATTGTTAAAACCAAGTAATTCAGTAGATTCTTTTTCACTGTACTAATGCAAATCTTTATTAGAACTTACATAGTTCTGCTTGTCAGAGGGATCAAGCACACCTAATGTTAAAAAATATCCCTACTGTTGGCAGTATCTCACTTGGTAACAATGCTGGAAAAAATATTATTGAATTGATAGTAATATTTATTAATCTAGATTCTGCACAATTAAGGATGTAGCATGTCACAATAAGCTGCACAGAAGGAAGAAGATACATTTATCAGATGTGAGTTACTTAGACATTTGTTTCCATTGTGCAAGAAGAAATTTTGCATAATGACATTTTATTTGTGAGAATAAATTGTGCATGAATGCTTTGTGATTACAGACAGAACATAAACAGTTATGGCTCTGTGAAATTTGCTGTTATGAGAATGGCAGTTGGAGAACATGGGTTTAATTGAAATAGATCTTATGTGGCTTGACTTGGAAGTTGTACATTCTCTAAGTTTTCCAGGTCTTCACTGATAGGAATAGTGAATTTGTTTCTTGCTGTGGAGGTGGAATTGTCCATCCTAACTTTGGTGTTATTTTCACTGGGACACTGAACAGTTGAACTTCCAATTTTTTTATCTAATCTTTTTCTCCCACAGCTTTGGATTTGTATGCTGGCATAAAGAAGTCTATGTCAATAACTGCATTTTCCAGCTAAAGCAGTGACATTTGAAACAGGGCTAAGCTGAGGAACCTGTTGAGGTAGTATAAAGGATGTTACCACAGTATATACCGGTCGATTTTTTTGCTGTTTTTTGGAGTTCCCAGATGGTATGCAGATAAATGACCTAACAGAATTCATACAGGTATGTGGGTAGTAGGTTAAGTCCTGATTTTCAGTGAGCAATGGTACCCTCTCTTTGCTGTATAAGAGATTTCAGGAGCAGCAGCACAACTACAATGTGTTTCATGTATCAGCTGGGCAATGTGAACATGCACTAAACAGAAGCATCCAAACCAGACATCTCCAACCTCAGCTGCTGAGGGAGCAGCACAGCATGTCAGGAGCAGCATCCACTCGCTGGGAATCTGCA
>WBMV01005273.1:135819-172575 GCA_013396655.1 Campylorhamphus procurvoides | reverse complement strand
AGAAAAAGAAAAAGAAAAAGAAAAAGAAAAAGAAAAAGAAAAAGAAAAAGAAAAAGAAAAAGAAAAAGAAAAAGAAAAAGAAAAAAATATATATATTTTAAATTTTTTTCCTCCTATACAGAAAAAGCCTCCAGGAGTCAATAGACATGAAAGAATTGAATGATAGAAGTGTTGAGCTCATGAAGACAAAGACTTCAGATTGTAGCACAGTATCCATGAAACCAGTGCTTGTAAAACTTGTACATGAATGAGCATCAGAGTGCTACAAAATGAGTATCAGTAATGAGATATAGCTCCCTTCCCAATTTAAATCATGGTGGCCATCAGTAATCTCCTTCACTAGTGTTTTATAACAGTTCTCTTTTACAAATGTTTACTATTCACTTGCATCCCTAATGATCATCCCAGGGCACAGTGAAATCAGAAAGAGAAACTGTAATGCCCTCACTCCTAATTTGGCAAATGTTTAGCTTCCTGTTTTATGAAGCACTAAAGTATTTCTGTCCTGTAATCTTTCGTTTCGGTAGTGAAAAATGGAATAGATGCCGCTATTTAATGTAATGAAAAATAATCACAGTGCTCCTGAAAGCTAATGTAGCAGAATATTCTTCTTATAGAAACTCTGTAGTAAACTACACTCCATTAACCTTATCTTCCCTGTTTGACAGGCGGTAGCCTGGCGTTTGTGCTCTAGCAATTCTGTTTTACTGGTCAACACAGAGTTTTAATTAAACATAACTTCTAGGCTGCATCTTAAATGGAAAAATAAAATTAGAGCATTAGCCTCACATGGAATTTATTATAGTACAGAAAGGTAATCTTATTTTTCCTTCTTCTAAACTCATGACTCTTATGATGTTAGGTAATCAATTCTGGTTCAATCACAGAATCACAGGAGTGGATTCTCTGTAATATGTCAAATTCATTAAATTTTACAGACTTTTACACTAGAAAATGGGATTTTTCTTTTGCCTTCTCAATAGTTGTGCCAATTTATAGATTTTAGTATTACTTTAGGAAAAAACAGGCCAATAGGTTAATAGTACATTCTCAAGTTATTTGAGATTTTCATATATATTTACAATAAAATATGTCATCTGCATCTATATAAAGTGTATATATTTACAGAAAAATGCCTGCTTTTATATTTGGGCAAAACATCTTTTTTTTTTTTCATAACTGGAAAAAACTCCATCTACTAATACATCCTGAGAGACTGGCTTATGCACATATGTGTGTGTGTGTGTGTATGTATGTATTTTGTGTGGGTGCATGTGTGTTGTGTTTGTCTGTATTTTTATGTACAGGTTTTACCAGTACCTGCCTCACTTCTCTCTAAGGAAATCTAATTTTAGATGGCCAAATATGAAAACAACATTGAGTTAATTAGAAGGAGAAAAATTTGCAAGGTTATGTGAAAATAAAATGTACTTAAAAATGTATTTTAATACATTATATATTCATCCTATGTCATGGCATTTGGAAAAAGCATCCATTTTCATACAGATTTTTGCCTTATTTATCATGCATGCATTGGCAATGAAACTTACTGTAGGGGCAGTACAGGATTTGTGCATCAGCTGCTTTATTTTTGAAGATCTATGGATTATATTACAGAGTCTACACAGGACTTTGTGAGAACCATTGTAGGGTCAGTCACCTACAGATTTTACTCAAGTTCTGAACAGATCAGGAAAGAGCTTCACTAGGGCTTTGTAATGCTTCGTGTCTTGGCAATAAGCCAGTGCCATGTCCCCGCACCAAAGCAGGACATATATATGTCTCTGCCTGGGCTGTAGCTGGCAGAGTATCACCAGCAGATCAAGGGAAATGATCACGCCAGTCTCCTCAACGCTGGTGAGACACAGCTGGAGTGCTGGCTCCCAGGGCTCCCAGTACAGGAGAGAGTTAGCCACATCTGCCAGTCTCTGGCAGAGGGTTATAGCCTTCATTGTGGGATTGTAATAGGGTGAGCAGGAACATCTTCTGATGGCAATGTGACATGAATACCACAGCAGCCCTACCAGGTTCACTAAAGAAAGGATCAGCTATTATAAATGCGTTGAAAGAAAAAGTAACAAGCAGAGATTAAGGTTGTCTTTTAACTCTTCAATCTCCCTTTTGCAGGCTTTACTTTTCCATTTGCTTCTTTGAGCATGTCAAGAACTTGTCTATTCACATTACCAGTGTGAAAAAAAATGCTCAAGTCATCCAGGAGTACTTCTTTATGACCAGATTAATGACTGATCAGTATGATCTATATCAGTTCTGTTCTATCTAGTTCAGTAGTCATTGTTTCCAAAAAGTTACTTTAAATGTGCAATTGAGTTTTCAAGGAAAAAAAAAATCTGTGATACAGAATTCCAGAATCAAATTTCCTTGTAGAACCTCAATACCACACCCCATACATTGTACCATGGTCTTTAACTGTACAGAAATCAATACGTGTGCATGATGGGAATGCACATCCTTTTGTGAGTCTCCCCCATCAAAGTCATCACATCTGGCACTGAGGTTTTTATTCTGTTTGTGTCATCTGAGATACTTGTCACATTTCTCTGGTGCCTTTTAAACACAAGATGAAGTTCTTTGGTCAGTATAATAATTTTTTAAGCATTCAGTGTGAGTGATAATAAAATACATATGGATATATATAAATATATGTGTGACAGTTTGCTTATACGTGAACACAGATTGATTTCCAATATCACAAAATTAATATTTAAACATTTTAATTCTTAATACCAGAATGTTTTAGGGATCTCTGTTTCTGCAAAATGTAGTTAGCTTTATGTCCAGAGGATGCTATAATATCTTATTTTGGTTTATACTTCCACATACTGTTATGTACTCCTACATCCCTGATATATAACTAAACTTTGAAACAGGATGCCTTTGGAGGCTGTGGAATTGCCATCACAGTAAGATGGATAGTACAAATTTCTCAGGAACATTTCAGCATACTTACATGGCAGGAGGCAAATTCTTTTTATTCCTTCTAGACCATCTTTTCCAGTATTCCTAAGAAAAAAGCTCAAAAAGCAATGGGGGGTTTGTGTGTGGGTGTGTATAGCTATTTGGGTAAACAGAATGCCCTCACTTCCTCTGACAGTGATGTCATATAAGATGTGCTACAGTTGTTGGCTGGCACAACTGTTGCAACAATAAAGGAGTCACTAAAATGTGTGGTTCTAGAGACTTAGATCTGTGTTTGCATGCCAATTTTCAAGTTACTACCACTTGTGGATGTCATGGGATGCGTTCAAGATTTGGCATTTGCTTTGGTCACTGTATCTAATTTCTCTACCAAGTTATTTCCCTCAACACCCAGGAAAGATCCACAATCTTGTTACTAGAAATCTTAGCATTCTGTACTACATTTACTGAGAGAAATAACTCTTTGTTTTTCAGAGCTTCCATATGGCTGGGAGAAAATTGATGATCCCATTTATGGCACTTATTATGTTGAGTAAGTTCCCAAGTTCAATATTAAGTTGCTATGAATATGTCATAACCTAATACTAGTATGCTCTGCAATGCTTAACCTGGCAAGGAATGGGTACAATTACTTGATGTGTTAAACTAAAGGTATAGCAGGAATTCCCAGTCATCAATACAGCTTACGTGTCCAAATACATCCAATGTGTCTCAAATCAGTGACTCGGGCAATCAGTCACTCTCTTTCTCCAGGGTCTGGTTTCATGGAACCATTCCAGCTGATGCTTGTACAAAGATCATATTCATGAAGGAAATATTGTATTTTCTATGTAAGCTTTGGATATCCAGCAAGGTAAAAACCTTGTTAATCAATGAACATATCAAAGCATAATCATTTTAGCTCAGTTAAGATCCTTTTCTGGGTAGTCCTTCCTTGCTGCAAATCAGGTGTTTATACTCTTGTACCAGAAGGCAGGTTATTTACATGCAGCACATAAAGTTTTAGGGATGTTATGTTTTATTTTGTATTTAAAAGTGCAGCTGAAGAGACTATGAATTCTATTTTCATAGCACAGACCTCACTTTCATTTTTTTCAGATTTTTTTAGTCATGAAACAAGAGCAAAGATCAACAAAAAGCTTTTGTTTGAGGTAGTGGTAGAACCTGGCCAGTTTGTACATAAGTAAACCTGAGAGATAAATTTCTCTGCTTTTTACCCTAACACAGTGAATGAGACTCATGCAAAATGAATCTAGATTCAGAATTGTGATACCTGTTCAGACTGGTCAGCCCAAGCCTGCTTGGTCAGTCCAGATTCAAGCAAAAAGATCCATTTTGAAGTCCGTGCGTAATGCCATTAAATTACTCCCTGTTGTTCTGCCCAAGTTCTTGCATGAAGTCCCCAGGTAGGTAGGGGCTAGAGTTCTCATATCCCTTTGTACTTATCGCCCCTGAAGATTTCTGCACGTGCAATTATGCAGTTGCTGGATGTCTTTTTGGTTTCAGTGTATTTTGGTGAGTAACAGGTGTTATGCAATTTCTGTGCCATTAATCACTTGCTGAGACCCCACTTGGTTTGTTAGCACAGCCCAAGGCATTCCGACACTGGAGAGGCTCACACTTCACTGCAGAGCACAGTGAAGGAGCAAGTATTTATCTCCATTTCATGTCCAACCACAGGTAAACAGACGTAAGGTACCACACCCAGATGTTATCATGCAATTACATACTATAAGGCTCTTAGTGCCAAGTTTATTAATCCTACCAAAGATAAGATTTGTGGACAGATACATCAAACCTCCTGCAGCCTCAGAGGTTTCTAGATGTTGAATGAATGTTCATGGGATGGCATTAAAACTGCAGCCATGCTAAAATCGTATGCAGTTTTATAGTCAGTAAAATGTAGCTGCACTTTAATTTGCTGTCTGAGATCAGTAAGTTTGAAAGAAGGTGGCTTTCCATTTTTCCAACATAACAGTCAGACCTTTTTTGTTAGGAGTATTCAACAGATGAGTTCCATTTCTAACTAGATAAAATCAGATTGCAATAATCTCTATTAATTATGTCATAAAAGAGGGTAAATCATGGAAATCAAGACTACGAACTTCCACACATTCAAACCCAGTCCAGCCTTACATGCAGGCCTACAAAACCGTCAGTGAAAGAAGAGCTTCTATTCTGCTCACTGGTTCTTGTATCCCCTAGGAAGTTTGTAAGGATGAGCAATGAGGCAGACATACTCTCTTTTCACTTTATGAGAAGCAGCCATGCTTCGCTCAAATATTCTGAGGCCAGAGGCAAAGCTAAAAAAAAAAATGGCAAAACAAAACAAAGAAAAACCTCTTGCTAGTAAAGGTAATAAAGTCTAATCACAACATATTTGCAAATTCCGTTAAAAAAAAAAAGGTCTCCAGTATAACTTCCTCTCTTAATCATGCATGAATGTAGGTTGAGACATTATTATGATTTTTATTTGCCTTGTTATGCAGGTCCAGACTTCACTTGTAAGGTGTAGACATTTGACAAAAATGAGAAGTGCTTGTTATATATTTGTTAAGTTTCATGCAATATGGTCTTAATTGGTAAACTAAGAACTAGTAGCACTTAGCTGTGCAGGGCTATGGAGAGAAAGTAGTTATTAGAGTGCACTGGGTCTTTCAAGACTCTAATTGCCAAAAGATTGTTTCTCTCTTTAAGGATGATTAACTACAACACAGAACTCAATTTCCAGACATGGGCTGCTTAATTGAACAGCTGAATTAGCCATACAGGTAGTTATTCTGGAAAAACATACCTCCTCAACTTACAGTTTCTGATAATACTCTGTTACTGCTTGAATAGAGAAAGTTATTTCAGGTCTTTTTGCCATTATAAAGTATTATTAACTGAAAAATGTGAATGTAAAGAGGAGTTAGGCACTAACAAGTTATTATGCATTAGAATGTCCATCTTTTAGGCATCCTGATCCTCAGAATTACTTTGTTGGGTTATAGGCAACAATTCCAAAAGCTGTAGTCAAAAACTACCAAAAAAAAATATTTTGTCAGGGCTCAGTACCTTGGCCATCAATTAAAGTCTGCAAACCAGGGACTGCTGCCCATAAATCTCCTAAGGATGTGTTTCAGTTGTCTCAAGCACGTCTAATCCCAAACTCCATCACGTAAACAACGTAGCCTGGCCCCACTGACTTGCAAGATGACAGAATGGTGTCTATGTCTTATAGGCTGGCTGGTGGTGTGTGTTATCTCCTCATAACACAGAGATAGTATTTTGACATCACAAGTAAATGCAGCCCAAAATCTAATCCTGCCTCTGAGAGTTTTTTCCCAGTTAAGATATGGTGAGCTAAGACAGGAGAGCAGTACCAAATACTCCTTCTTGTCCACAGAGGGAACTTCAGGGTTCTTAGGACTAGAAAGCAAACAAAAGGCTGTGTGATTCTTCTGTACAGCCACAATGGCACTAGGAGAAATTAGTTGGATTAGCTTTTGGATTGGGCATTTAGATTTAACATGCATTGTAAAATAGAATTGTTCACTGAATTAGATACTATGAGCAGAGAGCAATATATTTTTGGCTACCATCCAAAATCTGTTTTAACAACAAAAGAACTTATTTGTAACC
This sequence comes from Campylorhamphus procurvoides, assembly GCA_013396655.1. Classification (NCBI taxonomy): domain Eukaryota; kingdom Metazoa; phylum Chordata; class Aves; order Passeriformes; family Dendrocolaptidae; genus Campylorhamphus; species Campylorhamphus procurvoides. The sequence continues at coordinate 166,014 of WBMV01005273.1, read as the reverse complement.
ATCTCTAAAATTCTCATTTGGCTTGTCTTGTTAAGGCCTAGATTAGTAATATCTATTCTGTATGATGTTGAAGTTGCTAGATGAAAGGCTAGAATGTCCTTTCAAGAGAACTACTTAGCTTAATAACTTCTTTCTCAGGTAAACTCATCAGGAGCAATTTTTCTGATTTAGCCATGAAGCTTTATAGCACTTAAAATTGCATAAAAGGGTCATGTTTCATGTGTCATCAGTCTAGGAGCATAATCCAGTATTACTGACTGATAAAAATTAGTGGTTATCAAAATAATTTTTTCTTTGAGTCCTCTTTGACACAATATTTAATGCAGTTTTTTTGATTTTCACATTGTGCTTTTGAGACTGCACACCACCACAAAACAGTCAAAATATAGGAATAAATTGAAGCTAAATATTTTTAAGGTTGCACCAACCTGAGATGCTTCAAGTACTTCTGTTAGTCTTTCTATCTGATCTCATAGGACAAAATACCATTTTCAAAATAGCTGTTATCAAAGACATTTCTGTGTAAATGGACCAAACCACTCCAAACTCTAGCTAAAAACTGTAGATAGGCAGTAGAAAACAGATTCTAGCTGTGATATCAGTACCACAGTAACTGTTGTTTATTTAGCCATGGACACATCCTGTATTAGCTAGAATCACTTCTTTTATATCACAGAACCACATGTAAGTTGGAACTTAGGTCTGCAAGACCCCTCCTGCAGCACTGAGATGTACCCTGCGATTATAACATGACACTAAGCATAGGTCAAAGTCCTAAATGAAGATCTGGAGTGTAATCTGGAATACCCATTACATCTGCAGATTATTGCACAAAAGCCATGGTAAACTCCTGCTCTTCTAGAGGGCAGCTGAAGAACACCACAAGATGCTCTAGAGCCTCTAAAATAGGATATGATCCCTATGCTGAAAGAATTAACTCATTGTGCAGCAACCCTGCTTTTAAACTTACCAAATGCTAACATGAAACAAGTTAGATACTGTACCCTGTATCTCCTACTGGAAGCTGTTTTGTAACTTCACATTTCTCCTTGTAAGAAGCCTGCACATTTCAAGACTGAAATCCTGTCATCTTTAATACATTCTACTATTTACTTCCAAATGTATTCATGGAATGCAATTATGTAACAGAATTAATTCTGCTTGAATAAAAAGATAAAACTCCTTTGATCTTCTGCCATACAAGACTCTCTTTCACTGGTCTGCCTGTAAAACCTTTCCTATAGATTCATTTTATTTGATCCTGGGTGGTTAGAACTTTGTGTAGTATTTCACATGATATTTCATCACTGTCTTGTGTAATAGGAGAAGTAGTGTTTCCTTTACAATATGGAAATACATCACATGATAGGTAGTAGCATGAAACCTTTTTCATGCTTATGTTAGTAGTTCATGATTACCTTATTTAATGCATTTAAGTCTTGTCTTTCTATATTTTTACCTAGGGAAGTTTGTCTTCCTTCCATCACAAGTTTCTATGTTTGCAATAGACTAAGGTGCTGAAGACCCTGACAATTAATAGAAATAACAAGCAAAAGTCTGGGAAAGGAAAGCCTACCATCTTAAACAGCTTTTCTGAAGAAGGAAAGAAGTGAAAGGAACTTTGACTGCAGCGTAGATTAAAATTTACAAGAAAAGTATTAATCAAAATTTTAGAGTACAAAAGTAAGTTAGCAGCCACTTGAATGACTTATGTGAACAAAGTAGCAACTTTAGGATTTATCACATTTACTTTGTCTCATTAAATCAAATATTCTTTTACATGACTGCAAGTCTTTTCATTGCATTAACCCTGGCCACAAAATCCTATTTTACCAATGTATTGCAGTCCCATAGGACTTGCTACCTTTCCTCTACCTCACTTCCTAATGACAATTCCACTTACTTTCTTTGAAGCAGTGGTAGGATCAGAATCCAAAGGGGGCCTGAAAAGTGCTTAATGTGGCACAAAAGGTCATTTCAATGAAAATTAAAGGTATTCAACCCTTTTAGGATCTTAGCATTTCAGAAGTTCCCAGATCACCTTTTCAAGTGCTTAACCCCCATGATTGGGATTAGATTCTCAAGAGATAGTAGCCCACTGAGAACAAATAAGGAGTGACATGTTTGAAAACAGGACTGTCGGATTGCTCAGTAATTCGTAAAATGTGTGCTTTAAAGAAGTAAAATCAAGGATATGATAGTAGTTCTAAGCACAATACAGAAAAATAGTGGTGTAATGACAGAAACGCACTTAATGACCTATAGTAGAAATTGTAAAATTTCAAGGAAAGATGTGTACATGAACTTTTCTTATATTTCATATACTGGTCTATATAGTTCTCATCTACTGTCTGACTCAGTTTCTGCACCCAGTTTTTCTGTACAGCTGAGCAGACACACACCATAGTATTAAAAAGGAATATTTCCTATGTTAGATTTATTTCTAAGCTGCCATCATAATAGCACTCTGTGTTCTAGGCTTCTCCTTTTCTGTACTTTTCATTACTCTGATGGAGTAATTTCACTTACAGCTAATCAATATAGTGCACAAAACTAGTTCAGATCCTTTGAATCATGCACAGAACAGTGCTCATGCTGAAGACGTGAAAAACTGTTGCTGTATCATGCTTCAGCAGTACTGCTGTTTAATATGTAGTCCCATAGATCGAAACCATTTGGCTGTAGCAGTTTGGCATATTGAAATGATAGGACACTGCTCAGTGCTGTTTATTATGCAGTGCAGACTGTCCCCAGCAAAATTGTGTGGAGTATAAGGGACATGCTCAGGCCCATTTGGGGTTCATAATGGTTCGCTCTCTAACCACAATGCCTTAGTCACATATAGCATCCTACTGTGAAAATTATCATTTTCCCCAGCTGAACCCAGTTTTTAATCAAAACCAATTTTTTTCCAGCCACATAAATAGAAGAACTCAATTTGAAAACCCTGTCCTAGAAGCAAAAAGGAAGCTACAGCAGCATAACATGCCCAACGCAGAACTTGGAACAAAACCTATGCAGGCCCAAGGTTTCCGAGGTACAGTACCGTGTCAGCTATCTTAGTTAAGATGAAAGATCTTGCTCTCTTGTTTATGTGACAATGATTTTGTCATAGTCTGATTAGAAGAGTAGTGTTGCCAATTCTCACAATGTTATCACCTCTATCCTAACAATTTTCTCGCTTAAATGTCCAAGTTCTGGTAGTTGCAGGACTCATGAGCCACCTAAAATGCCTAAGCTTCAGAGGTGCAGAGAAAAGACACAAAAGTTGACTCTAATATTTCCTAAAGGCCGAGAAACTAAGAGCAGAATAAGAGCCCCTATCGGAACGCGTCAAGCCCCAAAGTAATTTTCTAAATAAAATCATAAATTCTGTCCCTGGAAATGTACGACTCTCTCTTGAGCAGCCAAGGTTGGCAACACTGAAATAATTAATTGTACTTTCTCTAAATTACTCTTAATTGATGTTTGGTATGTTTCTAAGCTAGCTCATCTAGCAAGCATCAATTAAGTTAAAAGCCTCAAGCACAGTGTTATAGGAGTTTACAAGAATACAGCCACTTAGTAACGTAAAAATTAATGTGATTAAAATGAGCTGTGTAAGCACCAGACAGTATTGGTAGAGACAAATGATTTTAATACGAGGTTATAGTCAGAGAATGAGGCTTCTTCTCCTTTGTAACAGTAGAAAGCTCCTCATCAACCTTACCTAGACCCAAATTTGCCTGCCTGCGCCTCGCTCCCAAGAGGTCCCGCAGCGTGAATGACCTGTCCCAGTGGCAGCGCGACCCCGCCGGGACGCGCAGGCTGTACGGTACGTGCTCTGCTGCCCGCCAGCCCAGCCCAGCCCTGCCACTGTGGCCACAGCCAGAGCAGCTCGAGTCACAACCTTTGCACCTCCCTCCAACCCTTCCTCACCACGTGCAGCATGGGAGAGAAGCACGGAGAGCCCCCCCAGCACCCGCACCACACCATGGCATGCGGAGAGGGGACACGAAGGTTGCACAGCAGTTATGTGTGTCACGTTTTGGATGCCAAAACTCCCTGTGTCTGGAGAGAAAAGCTCACCTAATATTTAGCTCTTCTTGGTAACAAATGGAATGAGATGTTCACAGGGCATATTTTCCTCATTGTGGTTGGGAGGGAAATTGTGGAGAATATATTACTTTGTAGACAAAGCAGAATTTATGGGTCAGGAAAGAGGTTTTTAAATTACCTCACAGATCATTTTTATTGTTGTAATTATTTTAGCGACACAATATCCACTTCTAAATGTATTTCTAATATGAAAGAATATTTATAACTCCCCATTTATGGCTGATCTGCCATAGATAAGAAATATGTTTTAAGCTTTGTATTAATGCAAGAACTCACAAATATTTTTCCTGGAATGCCAGCACCCTTTATTTTCTTGCTTTTCATGCACTATCACTTGCTGTCAGCCAATCTTGTTGTCTACTGTCCCTCCTGTATTGTGACTAGATCAGAACTTTTGTCTTTCTTGTTTGTGTTGACTGATGTAGAAAAACCACTCTTCACCCGTGATGCATCACAGCTGAAGGGGACTTTCCTCAGCACAACTCTTAAGAAAAGCAACATGGGTTTTGGATTTACCATCATTGGTGGGGACGAGCCAGATGAGTTTCTCCAGGTGAAGAGTGTAATTCCTGATGGGCCTGCAGCACAAGATGGGAAAATGGAAACAGGTAATTAAGAAGGTTCCTCTGATCTTTTATATAAGAAATAGATTTCTAAGTCTCACTCTCTCCATGAATGCATACATTTTTTCCATCTGCGTTAGTGTGTAGAAAAGGTAAGTTTCTCAGTAAAGCTTTCTTGCAATTTTCCTTTCTAATAAGTGCTAAGTAATGTATTTTTTCCCATTTCACAATATTTTAATGGAGAAATGTCTGCATTCTCCTACATAAAAATGGGATATGATGTTCGTTGGTTTATAGGCTGTTTACTTAAGGAAGGTCTGGAAAGAAAAGAGACAGGCAGAGAGAGCACAGACAGAAGTGCCGATTTATTTCTCTAGAAAGGATGGGTTTGCAAAATAATCCATTGAGTCTGATCCAATATTGTTGTCATTATAACCATCAAAACAAGAGTTTTCAGTGTGGCATATGGATACATAGGCATTTGTGTTCTATTAATAAAGAATCTGTGAGAACTAACAAAAGAAAAGAAACTTCCTCTGAAGAGATTTAAAGCTGCTCTGATGGTCTGGACCACCACTGGGATTATTTTTATGTCCACAGATTGATGAAGATTGCAAACCACTATCTGAAAGGTTTGTAGGGTTACATCAGGTTTACGTATGATTGAAAATTTTTTGGAGGAGATGAAGTCTGTTTCCAGGCAAGCTGGCATCTTCTGTAGGAACAGACATTCAGAGAATAATAGAATAATTTCAGCTGGCAGGAACCTCCAGTCACTAACTTCTTTTTTAAAACAAGGCTAACTTTGTGGCTAGATCAGGTTTCTCAGGGCTTCATCTCTGAGACATGAGAAAATTTTATAAGATATAAATTCCACAGCCTCTTGGACTCCTGTCCGACTACTTCACCACTCTCATGATGAAGGTTTTTCCTAGAAAAGTTGTGGATGCCCCATCCCTGGAAGGGTTTGAGGCCAGGTTGGATGGGGCTCTGAGCAACCTGGTTTAGTGGGTGGCATCCCTACCCATGGCAAGGGAGTAGGAACCAGCTGATTTTGAAGGTCTCTTTCAACACAAACTATTCTATGGTTCTATGATTTTTGTTCCTTAGCACCAGCTGGGCTTTCAAATGGTACAGCTGGTTATTAGTGATGAAGTCCCATGTTTGTGCAGCCCTGTTGCTCTGTACCACTTCTCCCCAGCAGTCCTTGTTCCTCAGATCATAAGTCAGGCGGCACATCAATAATGGGACTTCTGCGGAATTTATCCCTCCATTTCTCAGCAAGACTTTATAATAAAGAAGTTCTAGTTTGGGATTTTTTTTGCCTCTGCAGAAAACCAAGTTCATGGTGGCCATAGTCACTGTGAAGATAATTTTGTAGACTGTGATGACAGATCATATGGATGGACCACAGCAGCAGAGCAGGATCCTTTTAGTATGTTACGGTACAGGAGGCAGACATAGAAACACACACAGGCACAAATAATACTGGTGGAATAGTCTCAAGTGATTTTTCTGGCAATTTCCTTTCATCCTTTTTTTATCATAGCAAATGAGTGATCTGGACTATCATATGTCACAATAAATCACACTGAACTCTAGTTTATTCTGTAAGACTCTCCAGGACTTAGCAAGTAGGAAGTGTGAAGGTTGTGAAAAACATTATTTTTAAAACAAAACAAAACACAATTTGCTTCAAATCTTACATTACAGCCAGTTTCTAATGTTTCTAATGCCAAACAGAAAATTTATATAAAGAAGTAAAATGTAAGACAGAAGTGAAATATAGATTGTTGGCATCAGTTTTATTAAAAAAGTTAGTTTAACAGCTTTTTTTAATCCTCATTGCTTGTAGCCATTTTAACTTAATGCAATTTGGAAGGCAAAATTCATTAAATTAACTGATTAAGTGTATACAACAGACTTCCTGAAGTTTAGAAGATTTCAATAACATGAACTTCATTTTTCCCAACTATTTTCATATTATCTAATAGATGGCATGAGAGCTTTTCCTTGTTTGTCATGGTTTAGCATTCTTGCATTCTGCACTCAAAGTGTGGGCTGGTTATTGGTGAGCTTGTTCATATGGACTTTTTGTCTCTGGAAAATAGGGTATTCTTGCAGCTTCCTTAAATTTTTATCCTGAAATTGAATATAGGTTTCATAATACCATTGACGATTATTATTGTAGACGTGGATGAGAGTATATAGGAAAAATGTGCTGAGGTAACTAATTTGATTACATTAAGAATGCAAAACAGAAATGTACATTCAAATACATAATCACTCTATAATTATGTAATCCCCAAACATACAAAGTTACATCTCAGATCAAATTTTGGTCTTGGATGTCTCATTGTTAAGAGCAACAGAGTTCTGATGTAAACTCAAGAACCGAAGACTAATGATTTTGGCATCTAATATAGTTTCTATAAATATTTGAAGTAATTTGTAAACATGATAATGGTGAACTGAAAAAATATGTTTAGGGTCAGAATGTTTATAAATCATAGAATCTACTGGGTTGGAAGAGACCTCCAAGGTCATGAAGTCAAATCCTTGATCATCCAGTTCCACCTCCTGTACCATGAACAGGTACACCCCCCACTACACCAGGTGGAACTCCAGTGTGTTGACCAGACCACACAGTTTAATGTTGTCAGAACCATGTAGAAGGCGCACTCAATCCCAGTGTCCAAGTTACCAACAAAGGTGTGAAATGGTGCCTGTCCCAATGCTGACCACTGAGGAACACTGCTGAAAGCTTGGAAGCCACTGGGAACATGGAAGCAGCTGCCTGACAGTGATTTGGCACTGCTGTGATGCTATGAAACAATAAAGCAATGAGGCAAACTAAGTGCACTGAGTTGCAACAAGAGATATCTGAGGTCCTGACGATCTATCAGAACCACTTGGTGCCCAGTGCTGGGCACTAAGAGGTACTTATATTTGTCCTAGATGCACAATAACCCTCACAAGCAGACTCAGAGGAACCACATCTCAGTGGATGAGTCAAAACCAAACAAAATTGCATTCCTGATCCCATTTACCAGATGTTTCAGAATTCGTAAGGGCTCTTATGCCCTCATGTAAATCTAGCATCTGTGAGCTAATGGCTGTTAATAATACTGCAAATGCCTTTCTAGGACAAGTTTTAGCATTTGGAGCTCAGTCAAGCTGCTGGATATAAACATTACACTCCACAACATCTCTGTCTACCTCAGGACAGCCTGGAAGCCGATACCACATCCTTTTCTGGGAGGTTACATTGCTTTGTCTTGTCTGAAGTTTCATGCAGCTGATAGGAAACTGTCTGTATTTAAAAGGGCCCTGCATCCCGTTAAAATGCTGAGTGAACATCACTAGTAAAAGGCTGCATCTACATGAAAAGATTTTTATACAGTGAGTGATTTTGAATGACTGCTGTTCTAAGGCAAACAAAGATTTAGGCCTACGGCTGACTCAGATGAAAGCTCAAGCTGCAAAGGCAGAAACTTTCCTGAAATTTCCAAGGTTATTCAGTGGACTGGATAAACTGAAACACTCCCACATAATCAAGCTCGGGGAAAGATTCTCACTCTGCATTTCAGCGAGCTCCATTTCCTCTGGTGAAAATTTCCAGGAAACAGCTCGAAGACATGGTGGACAAGTGGTTAATGGAGTCTGGTGCTGATCCTTCTGAGTGATGAATAGCTTTGGTGATTGCATGTTGACATTTCCAGAAACATATATATATATACATGTATTTATGTATATATATGTCTGTGGTGAAATGTCAGAGCTCAACAGTGTGAATCAAGAAATAGGAAGCATGTTCTTTCATTTCATCTGCCAGGCATACACTTGGCCAGCTTTAGATACTAAATCATCTGTAAACAATGCAGACTTGGGCTTTTTCAGATGTTATTCTCTCAGGAATGGTAGTTTTGTTATGTTAGTTAATCTATTCATAAATTAAATAAATTTATAATTCATAAATTAAAAATAAGGTTCAGCTAACAGACAGAGATGTCTACAAGACAGATATCTACATCTACCATACAAGTAGACCTCTAGCACTTTTGCATGACTGTAATAGGTTGAAGCCTAGAGACTAGAAATCTAGAGCCTAGAGATTGGTCCCACATCTGCCACTCAGAATTGCTGCGGCACCTTAGAGATCTCCAAATGAAATGAACGAGCTGTTAAAAATGCTAGAAGGAATGAGCTATGGCCTTGCTGCTATTTGTGGACCTACTGTCAAGACCCATAACAATCTTCTGCATATGATGAATTTTTCAAGACGCTAAGGTTACTTTAAGTGTAAGCAAATTGGAGAAACCACATTCATAATCTACAAATTCATAAATGTTGTTATTTAACAGAATAAGAGCAAAATCAAAGTCATTATCTGGTGGTTGACCCTATGATGTCACTAAGCTTAGGGAATAATTATCTAGTTTCATTAATGCATGTTTTTTCCACAGTAAGGCTGATATCTTACAGCCTCTATAAAGGGTGCTGAAGACAGAATGAACTGGGGACATCTGCAAAAGGATGCAGTTTTACAAGTTCAAACAGATCCTTAATTCTGTTCCCTATTTATCCATCGTTAATTCATATGAACAAACCATCATCGCACCTAATGTCAGTTCACATACGGAGCAAGCTGTTCAGTTTGAGCAACAGAAGAAATGAACAATGTATGCATAAAGAATGCCTTCAATCCAAAGAAGCAAATATATTAAAATAAAATCTATGTTTTGGTGGTCATCTAGGAATATGAATACTGTCGGAATATCACTAAAGGACTCAATGTATCATGGCCACTCACCACGGTACCTATTTTCCTTTTCAAATAGGTCACATCTCTCAAAATCCATCTGATGATATCCTCTTTTGCAAAATTCCCTTTCCTTGGTAGCCAACTGTTTACCACAGTTGTCAGAAGCTGGCTGAAATTTAGTTATCTCCCCTGCCTGACACCACCTCATCCAGTTGTTCCAGGAAGACTGGCCTCCCAAAATTAAGGCATGGTGTTAGGAACATGGGAGATTGTGCTACTAGTTGGACTGCTGAAAAAGGACAATCTTTCCATTGCTGTTATGCATCTCCAGGCTAAAACACTCTTTTAACATGCACCAAGGCCTCATTAAGTGTCAGTCTTGCAGCTGCAAGCTGATGCCCAGTGGCAGGTCTGAGAGAGGAGCAGCAGACATAAAACCAGCTTGTGTTATCAGCCTCCCTTAGTATCCCCACTTTGTTTGGAAGGTAGGATGTAACTATTTGTTAGAACCTCAGTCTGGTTTTTCAGTACTGGTCTTCTTCCATTTCACAATTTAATTTGGCTCTTCAAGGAGGGAGATTGAGAGAGCATGGAGACTGGAACCACAATGTGAATGCTGGTCTTTGCAGCAAAAGTGAGGATGAGGCTAATAATGCCCTTCTAGTTCATAGCTGAGACAAATGGACATAACCTTTTTTTTTTAATTTGTGCCATGTACAGCATCCCACTGTATTTAATCCACTTTATGTTTCTCACCATAAAACTTGCACATATCATATAACTAATGACAAAACTGTTCAAGTGTACAGTTAAAATTAACCCTGTTTTAAGAATCTATCAGTGTTGGTAGTCCTCAAAATTTTATCCTGAATCTCTACGTAACCAGAATTCTTTAAAGCACAACTCTGAAATATTTGTTGTTGTTGTTTAAAGGGGACTAAATATAAATCTTAGCTTAAATTTTACAGGCTAAAAGTTTATATTCCCCTGTCACAGAGGAAAGTGCTGAAGTATGACCACATTATAGTTAGAAGTTTTCAAACATAAAGCAAAGAAAAAAAATGCCAGTTTTACTATTTATTTGATACCAAATATTTAGACTCACTTTAGCTGGGGAAAGGGATATGACTCATGGCTTTAAATGTTTGCTGGTGACAGTAAAACTAATAGTTGCATGTTAGGAATATTAATAACAATGAAGAACTTGGTAGCAGAAAAAGATTATTTTTTAATCCCTTTTTCTTTCATATTTTAAAGCAGGAATTTCATTGAACTATTCATGTAAACAGAAAGATGGGGAGATATCACTTAGGTTGCTAGAAATTTTTACTACTTCTGTTACTTTTTTCTAAAATTAATTTTCTATTATTTTTTTGTGTTTCTAAGGCTTTCAGATAAAGTGAACTTGTTACAGTGGTCACAGTAATATCTGTAAATTTCTCTTTATGTTAACCAAAGGACTGGGAAAGGTGTCTACTTTTGTCACAAAATTACTGAATTCTAATCTCCATGAGGTTCCTGTTTTAGTATTTTCTTTGTATTTTTGTTCTTTTGATACTCACTATATTGGTAGGTACTCATCAAATGATAACCAGGACAGAGATGAGCCTAGACTAAGAAAAAAGTATCCATATTTTGTGTACCACACACTATTACTGTCTGCATCTGAGGTCTTCATGTGCACCTTGTCAGATGTTTTTAGTTGACTGGTGTGATATTCGGTATCCTTGTGTTCTCCCTGAGCTGCAGAAAATCCATGTGTCACTATTTGTTCTGCCTGATATAGAGTTAGAGGTTGAGTCTATGTTGCTTATCTGAGCTACTGAGCATTCATTAAGCACTGCACACAAATAGACCTTTCTGAAAGTATTAAGGGAGCTACTGATTTGTTTTAGCCCTATCATTAGGCTATTCCCTTGAAGTCTTCAATTAAAATTATTTATACAAACTGAAAGAGCAATTGCAGTAGAGCATCTAAGCTGGATTTCAAAATGGACAGTATATTTGTTAAGTCATGGGAACAATTTGAAAGAAATTCTTAGGAACTTCTTGTTTTCATGTCACGTGTCTCACTTCAAGAGATGATTCTGGGTTTGCGCTATTAGTACTACTGGAACTCAGTGGTCTTTGACCCCATATCTTGGGGTCTAGCCCTAAAGTGTCCCACAATGTAGAAATTTTGGGAATCTTCTGTCCCAAGTTTTGGGCTTAGTACCTTAATTAAAGGTGGTTCAAAGCAGGACATTAAGGAAGATAGATCCCCAAGTATGGTGTCAGTAGGGAGGAAAAGGCTACCTCCAGCAGATAACTGAGACTACCAAGATTTGGGTGTAATTCAGTTGCATAAACATAGGTGTTCAGTGCCATTAAAAGTTCTAGGGATCCTACGGAGCCTCCTCCTACCCTTCCAGGCAGCAGTCTCTTGTAAATCCTGTGTGGTGCTGCAAGTCACATATGAATATCTCAAATGCCCAAGGCTGCTGTAAATTACATTAGACATCAGTTAAACAATCTCTTTCCTCCTTCGACAAGGAGTGTGTTAATAGACTCATTTGTTTATCATCTATTGCAGCAAAGAGTGATTGATTAATTACTGTAATAATAACCCTTTCCTGACAATTTTAAAGCAATTTGTACCCCCTAGCCTAATTCAAAGCTCATGTTTGTGGTTTTATGAATACTTAAAGGAAACTACAGAAACCCTTTCAAACTTAATAGGCTTAATTTTCTCTCTTTTAACTGTTTAAAACCACAATATTGTAAGTCCGATGGTTGAGTTCAGCTATTACTGGAGATTATAAACTCATTTTCATCTCCAGGATTTATAATATTTTGCTTCCATATATTACAGGCACCCAAAAGGAATATACCAATATTAGGATTGAATAATACATATAACATGTTTTCTTTCCCGTAGTGACTTTTCTTCAAAAGACTTGTTTTCTTCAACTCCAGATAATACGCAGAAATGCAGGAGGAATCTGAAAAGAACAGCAGTCCTTCATTTTACTCTGATAGAATCTATATTTATACACAGGAGGCAACTCATAGTATGCATGGTTTATGATACTTCATTTTGAAAGAAATTTATATTTTTTGTCACTATATTTTGATCTATGTTTATCAGTCCCAAAAATGCTAATGTGTGCTTGTTACTTGAAATAGTAAAATATTGGACACGTAAATAGTTGAGATTCTGGGTTATGTAAATGTGCTGCAATAGTCTCCTGCGGGAGAGAGTATATGAGCAAGTCTGTTTCTTTGTGGTAAGATTTTTCTAATGTTTGAGCCACTAAAGCAACTCTTCCAACATCAGCTATAGAAAGCTGAGTGTATTTTATTAGAGATGGCTGAAGTCTGAACGTGTCCAGCCATGCCAGTACAGCACTTACTGTCTTCTTATCCAACTGTTTCACCTTTGACCAGATTCTCATTGCATGTGTGTTTTTATTTAATCCAGAAATCAAAGATGAAGTAATTTGATGGGAAGAGAGGGCACAGTGGAGATCTGATCTATGATAATATAAAAATAGTGTACCTTTTGGCCAAATGCAACACAAACCATATACACAGGATGTGCACACCCTGTTTAACTTAAGATACTGCTCTCAGTCTCTGTAACATGAGTAAATGAAGATCTGGTGCTCAATGGTGCCATATCTTTAGCAGAAAATGAGATAATAGAAATCAAGAAACATGGTAAAATGTTAAAGAGCAAAGGTGAAAAAGCAGAGAGAATATTTGGGCACAAACTATTCAAGTATGTGTGGTCTCACATTCCTACTAAGTAAAGGTCTAACTCCATGTTAAAAATGGCCACAAAGGCCAAAAGCATAGACAAGGATATTGAAATTATGTCATACCTATTGCAGTATGCAAAACACAAAGGCAGAAAAAATGTTTAATGATTTATTCTGTGTTCTACCACATAGCAATACATCTTTATCCAATTTTAGTGTTCATATTGTTGTACATATTTGCTTTGTGTATGACAAGTCTAGGAAGCCCATAAATTCGTTCTTCAATCTGAACTCCATCATATGAAATCTGCAGATTCTGCCATTAGCATATTTAACACTGGCCAGGAGACGATAAATATATTGTCATAATCATCACATTCATTAGGACAGTTTTTGTAAGTTTTGCAAGTTTCCTGTTGAGTCAGCAGTGTGAAAGGAACTCAGTGGCTGCCAACAATGCTGTAATTGCAGAAATAACTTTTCTTCTATCAAATGTAATTAAAATCTATCTCGCATGATTTGGTTATTTGTATAAACAGACAAAAATATACATTGAAAATAATAGTCATTATCTCATGTACTATTTTGTTCATTAAATAATGTCATCTTGTTTCTTAACAAGGAGAATGATTTATGAGGTCAGAAACCATTTCTTACTATATAAGGAGATGACAGGAAAAGTGAGAATTTCATATTTCATAATGAAATTAGTCTAGAACTGTGCTTTTCAATATCATTAGCCAGGCCACCTTTGATTTTCTTTTGTTTTGGCATATAGGGCTTTATTACATAATTCCATTATATATAAAAAGTAAACATTTAGCTGAGTTTTGAACTTATTTTCATTCTCTATTAAAAAATAGATTCAGTGCATATTCACCTCTGCCTCCACATTTGTGCAACCAGATAAAATCTGTTTCTGTAATAAAATCTGAGAGTTCAGAAATTCAGCTCTTTGTTTGCCTTTAATTTTTCTTTGAGAACAAATTTTAAAGCTAATATTTAAAGCAAATTTTAGACCATTGAAAACTTAAGAATAAATTAAGTAATGACTTTTAAGATACAATTTCTGTTCTATCTTTAGAATGGGAAATATCTCTCTTGACAGTGTTTTACCTGAACAAATTTCTTAACATCTCTGTACCTGAATTTCCCCATTCAAAAGGAGAAATAGTCATTTTAGAACTTTGTAAAGTCCAATAATTATTGCAGTTAGCAACTTTCATCATAACTGCTCAAAATGTTAGTGAAGAGAAGCCTAATGGAGTTCAGCTCAAGATATTAAGGCCTAATACTGTGAATGTTCAATTGTGCAATATACATTAAAACAGAAATCTGTGCTTAATCATATGTGGATCAATTTTTTTTTTCACTGCTCTGAGTTTATCATTTGATGCATGGCACAATGTAAGATTATCCAGAGTTGCATTAGACATGAGGAAATCTTTTCAGGTATATAAATCATATTCCAGGAGCTTTGTGAACCTTTAACTAATGAGGGTTACAAATACGTTTCAGGCAATTTTATTGTAAGTTCACTTCTAAAGCATCTTTCACTGTCTTGTAGCCGGAATCAGGATATTAGCACAGATGCACCTCTTATCTGACCCTGTTTAGCCTTTGTAAGAAGAGCAAAGTTTATTCCAACACTTAATGCAACTGCCTCGTTGTAATTGATGATTCTGACATTTTAAAAAATAGCTTGTTTGTTTAAAGACCTGTAATGAAAATTTCTCAGTGACATGAGGAGCACTTTTCTAACCAGAAGGGAGGCATAGGGTGAATCTTGATGAAAAGTGAGAAGCCCCTGGATAAATTCTTCCAACCTTTTCTACCTCTGCCCCACAAAGGTCTTCTGCCCTCCAACAGTCACGTAAGTGCGATACTGACTCTTAGTCAGCGGATGTAGGTGGAGCTTGAGATGCTCTGCTGCTCCTGTATGCTCTATGCATGCAGCAGTGGGAGCTGCCTCGACTGCCCTTGCTTATCCCCTTCTTCTCTGGGTACCAGAATACCCTAAATGCTGCTCTGTTGCCAAGCCCAGATAAGTGAGAATTGTGTACAGGAGGTAGACAAATTCTTGGTGTCTGGAGATTGGATGATTTGCCAGGTCTCATCTATCAACCTCAGTGGGTGACTAGCTGGTGGAAGGAGGAGAAGAGAGTCCCATCTCCAGAGACTGGATGCAGAACTGGGAGAAAACTGACTGGACTAGGATATGCTGGAGCTGAAGATGAGATAATTTGTTTTTGTTCTGCAGGGAGGCAGGGAGAAAAGGCAGTAATTTTACGCTCAGAGATGGCTGGAGAGTGGGTGTTTCTATGCATGTGTGAGCATGTAGGAGGTGGGAGGGGGAGGGCAAGGTACTGAGGAAAAGAAGAAAAGGAGTTCTGCAAGAAAGGTCTGAGAGCAGTGATGTGAGTACACTGGCAGTTTTGCTGCTTTTGATGTATTGCTTTCTTCTTCAGCTCCAAATGGAAGGAAATTTAAATTCTTTGTATTAAACTAATCTCTTCTGCATTAAAATCAGCATAATTGTATGCAGTATTTACTGAGACTTTTTTTGCCATTCTGCGCCTCACCTGTAGTAGAGCTGGGGAAAAGTCAGATAGTATTGGACACCTCTTCTTGATAGGTCTGTTTCTTGAGAATTTATTCATAAGCTAATAGTGAGTCATGAAACACATTGTAGTATGCTGCTGCTCTGTTATTTGTGATCTCTTCTATTCCACTTTTACATATGCAAACAAACAATTCTCAATAAGCAAAGTCTATCAGCAGTTTGTGATTACTGGCCTGAAATCACGCCTTTGAACCCTGTGAACCCATCAGCTCTGAAGAAGCTGTCGGGGCTGAGTGGGGGGTGCCTGTGACATGGTGAAGGGCTGAAAGAACACAGAAAAAAATTGGGGGTTTTGCACTGGGGCAGTTCCAAAATAACAGGCTCCAGACAGAGTGGGAAACTGGAAAATGAGGAAATTGAGGTAGTGATGAGAACCTGGCAGTGCTTTCACACCTTGTAAGGGAGACGTGCAGGTCATGGTTTAAAAGAAACGTCATTGTATGGGAGCGTGTGGGGCTGCATTATTTGTACCCCCATCACTAGTATGTTACTGGGATTATTCTCCTAATATTGGGCAGAGCCTCATCCAGCACTCTCAGTACCCATCTGGTTTGATGGAGTCTGGTTGACTTTATTCCATGTGCCGCAAGGCAGCCTGGTGGGCTCAGGCATGCTGTCCTCCAGCCGTGGCACAGACACTGCCGCCCATCACCAGCACTGGAAACCACTCATGTATTTAACTTCATTTATTTAATGAGTGGGTTTGAGGGTAGATTCCTCTTTTCAAATTCCACATGCAATTCATGCAATACTACACATGGTACCAAAATATTGATCAAATTTATGTGTTTATACTTTTAATGACATTTTAGAAGGCCGCTTTATTTTAGTGGGGGAGAGTTGTTCTAACACAAACAAAAGAATATTCCCTTACCTCTGGTCATTTTCCAGACAGGTCACAATGACAGCATCATCACTCAGAATTCAAAAAAGCTTCCTCTTTTTGGTAGATTGTTTTGACAATCTGTTTAGTCTGTCTTATTCCAATTAATTTCTGCATATCAGACAAGAGAGTATTTTTTTAGGCCAAACTTGATTACATCAAAAGGAAATGATGTTGACTATTATATAAGAGATTCAAGTCTTTCTAGTGCAGTTCCTATTTATTGAAAAAATAGTTCGGAATATTTTTGGGAAAGAAGGATAATATTAAGAATTGTGTACTTGAGCAATTGTTCATGTCAAAAATTCTGCTTCAACCAAGGTGCCAAGATGGTGGATTTTTATTTTAAGCTGTACGGTGTTGTAAATACTATCTTTCAATAGACTTTTCAGTTCTGAATGCAGGATTGTGATATTTTAATAATTTAATTTGCTACAAGAATAATGAATTCATCTTTGCTAGAGCATTTGTAATTTAAAGTCAACTGGAAGTAATATTTTTCCAAAAATTTTAGTGAGTAATTTAAAAAAAAAAACAAAACATTTCAGTCAAAAACTATAAGCTTAAGAAAATTCAGTGAAGGAACAAAATCACCATGTTTATTAGAGTCTTAATTGTTTTTAGAGTCTTAATTTAACTATTCCAGAAAAATTGCCACAAACTGGCAAATTCTTCTAGCTATCCCCATCCCAACCTAGAAAGAAAAAATTCTCAGAGAACTCATTCTTTGTATAACTTCATTTGCCAGTTATATATTAAATTCCTGATGCCCAGAGCTCCTAAAGATGAGATTGTAAAGCAGAATGCATGTATGGGGTGTGTGGATAGGAACAGATACAGTGGCACAGCATCACTGGGGCTCCAGCGGGGACACCAGTGTCAGCACTCCCCGAGGATGCAGCACCCCAGGGTTTTTTTACAGCAATGTCCTCTACAGCCATTTTCAAAGGCCAGAGTTTCACCTGAGTCATCCAATTCTATATCAAACTTATAAATACATAATGCTTTTCCAGTCGCAGTCTGTCAGAGATAATCCATGGTAAAACAGTTATGTGCACTGTAGGAGTAGTAGTGCAGGTATCTGGATGCATTTAGAAGTACTGTAGAAGTAGTATTATAACATTGGTCATAATACTAATAGCAGATGTTGAATGTGTGTGATGAAGTATTTTTATCTGTGTATGTCTGTGGGTAGGTGTGCTGAAGGTGTATCTCTGTGTAAAAATATACATGTGCATATGTGAATTTATATATAAAAAATAAACATACAATTTAGTCTATTTCAGAAAAAAAGAAAAAAAGCATTCTTTCCAGGAGTTAGGGGATGCAGGTGAACTATATTATTAATTCATTAAGTCAAATATTTTTACAGATGTATCACCAAGGGGCTCCATCGTGCTCTTTTACAGTAATCAGCTTGGTCCTAGGGATATGGGATTTCAACTCTTCCACAGAGTAATATATCCACATCTAGATGTTAGTCTCATTTTACATGTGTGTGTCAGAATCAGGAGCTAATTTTCTTCCAGTATGAATTCCATGATGAACATGCTTTATGTTGACAGAAAAAGCCAGGCTTTCCCTGATTTGGGTCTGCTACCAGTTAAGTTATACAGGAGTTGCAGTGGCTATAGCAAGCAACATCAGGTTCTCTCTCTCATTCCCACTCTCTCTCTTTTTCTAATAACTGAGGGGAACAGCCAGACCAAATATGGGAAAAAGGAGAGACCTGAACAAAACCCCAAAAGCAAAGGATAAAATATAAATTATAAGCTTGATAAAGACTGCATCAAAATCTGTTTGCACAATGCAAACATATCAAGTGCATGTAGGCAACCTTTAATCTGTCGTTTTCCAAAAGGTTGCTCCAAATTTGGGGTATCTAATAGATATCATAAAAGATACTTGAAACAATCTCTCTGAGTCAAGACTGGAAGAAGAAAGTCAGTGTGTTTAGTCAGTGCCTGACAGCCTTTCTGTGGCTATGCAAGCAGCCCTGTCCAGTTGACAAGCAGAG
Source organism: Campylorhamphus procurvoides (assembly GCA_013396655.1). NCBI lineage: Eukaryota > Metazoa > Chordata > Aves > Passeriformes > Dendrocolaptidae > Campylorhamphus > Campylorhamphus procurvoides. The sequence continues at coordinate 147,325 of WBMV01005273.1, read as the reverse complement.
GGATGCATACCTGTACAGTATAATTGCATCAGCTTCGACTGACTGCAGCAGGATTTTTACTCTTTCTTGCAGTGGCAGCAAGTTCTTCTCCCAAATATTGGAAATTACATGAGATACGACTTCTTTGTGACCTCTGTTTGCATCCTGCAATAGCAGTTTTTAGGGACAGGCTAAATATCAAAGCTACTCCTTCAGAGGAATTTAAGTTTCTTGTGCACTGTAACCTTACTATTTGATTGCTATCAGTCATGGAATTAGATACTCTTTTATATTCTGTTTTAGCTGTAAAATTAGGCTTGTATAATTTTTATTCCTTTTTCTTTCATCTCTTTGCATTTCAGTGAATTTGATGCAACACTCTTATTTTGCCATTAGATGAAGGCACACCTCATATTTTTGTGTTTGAATTAGGCAATGTGTCTGTCTTTTAATTTGTAGAGTGAGAGATTTGAGGAAATTGCAGAATGCTCATGTAACCAATTTCTCGTTCAATGGCAGCCGGTTTTAATCTCTTTCACATCTTGTTGGTATCTGAGCACATCTGGGTTTTACTTAGGTATTCAAAATCCTTGTTATGCCTCAAGAGCATCCTTCCCAAATGGATTCTCTCTGTGCAAGTGAAAAAGAAGAATATATTATCAGTCATCTTAAACAGTCTTATTTTTTGCATTCTGTGTAACTAGACAGAAATAACCATGCAAACAAGAACTCATTCTACTTTTCAGTTTGTTTGAGGGAAGGGGAGAGTCCTTCAGTAGAAGAAATGTAGATAGTGAGTAAGAATCAAGTTGAGAAAATACTTTATTATCCAGAGTTGAACCTGAGTAGGCTCCAGTGGAGCAGAAGCACATGTGTTACATGCCAACAGCTCTTTCCTGTGCATGCACACACCTTGCAGTTAGACCTAGACCTCATCTTTGATATTACTTGTTTTAATATTGATATAATTTTTTGAATGCTAGGACAGAGTCTTTAATAGATTTGGGGAACTTGCTCTTTGTAGCATTAACTACTGACTGGCAAGGACTATGCAAATACAGAAATGCATTTCAGCTTCTTTGGTCAGCATGTGGGACAGTAGGCACTGGTATCAGAGGGATTTGTGTTACATTTTCTCTACACCATTATATTTCTCCTTGCATTGCTGTGAGTATTTGTTTTTTCTCTTATTTTCATGTCACTCCAGTGATGTTATCAGTTCCACTATTCCCAGCCCTCTTGTGCTATGCTGGCTTCAAGGGATATTTGGTCTTACAGAGCCCTGTCTGATAGTAGCAGCCTAAAACTGGACATAGAGGCAGATGCTGTCCACTCTGTCAGGGTAAAGATTGTACTGTGCCTTCAAGCTCAAGTGAACACAGGTGGAAGAAAATGTGCCACCTTTGTTTATCAGAAGCTTTGCACCAGAGAAACATCTATGCTTGCTGTTCTATAAATTCCATATTGCCTCAGAATCCAAAACATGCTCTCCAGTTTTAAGATTAGATGGACCACTTATTCTCTTTCTAAATCAGTTAGAATGTTTTAGAAGCTAGCTGAAGATGTATGAATAAGTGTGAAAATATGCAGACTTCTGTTTTCTAAAATTACCTTTTAGATGAGTTCTACTCTGTGGAACTGTGGTATTCAGCATTTAGTTTGCAGCTCGTTGCAAAAAACCTGGGAGGACAGTGAAGTCAGAGAATGAAAATGTGGTCACCACAAATTCCAAAGTTACTGTCCTCCCTTTTTATGGTCTCTGTCGCATAGCAAATAAGTATGTTGAGAAGCATTCACACTTGTTATCCCTATCATATTGATTAAGTCTTAGAAGTAGTGTTAGTAATTATACTATAGTCAAATGAACACCATGGTATCAGATTTTTCATTTCAAAAACCTCCTCCACTGTCTTGGTTAATCAGAATACTCCTTGCCATGAGACTCCTAGCAGAGCTGTTGCAATAGTTCAATCATAAGAGATAATAATATACATACTTCTGGAGTGATAGTGAAAAGATTGGGTAGCTTAATTCTCAATAAAATCATAGAACTCTTCAGAATTTGTTTCTTCATAGAGTTTAGCTGTAATTCTACTTATTTATTAACACTGCAAATCCAGTCTTGACAATGTTCCAGTAACAGTTTCCAGTATTCCAGACTCACTAGGTACTTAATACATTGATTGATTCATCTTTATGTATGTAAAATTTGTGAAGGCTAAAAAGTTTTGGGATTCCTTGCTGAGAACAGCTAAAGGAGCTCCAGTTTGAAAATTATGTGATTCAGTCTTCTAAATATTAATGGGAAACATAATGTATCAACTATTAATAGTATAAAATTAGGAAAAAATAATTATTTTTGTAATTATAACATTTAGTACATTTATATCAATTGTTGTAAAAGCTTGGTCTATTTTATGAATTTGTTTGTTGTCCTATGAACAGGTATAAAGTCTCCTTCTATATCATCATAAAATCCATGAAATCAAAATGCACTTGGTCAAACAAACAGTGAATTCATTCACCCAGCCATGCTTAACTTTGCTGGTAGGACAGTATTATTTATGGTGATATCTCTGTTAGTGACAGCAGCCCCATCTTTGGTTTGAGTGATTCACAAAGACAATTTTGGGTTTCTTTTCATGAATTTGTATTTCTAGTTTATAGCAAATGCAGAGAGAGCTAAAATAGACAGGAAGCCCTACTTTCGTTTTTATACCCAGGGTTGTTTGGTGTTTTTTCTTTTAGTTTGACCTCAGGTGACTGAGTACCTGAGTTTCTCTGATTATAATCCTTATTGGAAGTAATGGCTGTGTCATTTCACTCTATTTCTAAAAATAGCATTTGACATATAAGCAGTTGACACCTGACTCTGCTTCTTGTCTGGAAATCACTTTCTGGAAGGGCATGTATGTGAGCATTGCCTACATACAAGTCTGAAAAGTTAGTAGTGTTGATGCGCGGAAAAGACCCCACAACTAGGTAGTTGTAGAGAAGGTAGGTTTATTCAGCATGCTGGGTGCATGGGGGATTGGTCCACCAAAGACATGCACCCCTGTCTGTGCTCACAGGCCTTGTTTAAATACAGGTAAAACATGCATATTCATTGTTTCTTTATACATATACATTATTTTTATTAGAATGGGCAGGCTTATTCTAATCAGTTCCGAGAAATAATTTCCATTTTCTCCGCCCTGCGCTCCTCCCATCTGAGTTTGCGCACTGGTTTCCACTTTTTCTGGGCCGGGGTCTTCGGGGGTCTTGGGGATGAAGATCGTGGGTCTTCCTCGCCGTGCACTTTTCACCTTGGCTCAAAAAGTAGCTCAAACCAGTTTAGTTGGCAACTCGAACTGGTCTAATGAGCAAACTTCTATAGTTATCTTATTTTCTTGACATGTTTCCTGATTCATTCTTCAGTTGCATATGGTGTCCACTCTAATTTAGACACCTCAAGGCCGAGTACTGATACTTTCAATTAGGGCCTCAGCCATGCAGTCTTTTATCTTCAGCTGCATATGGTGTCCATTCTAAGTTAGATACTTCAAGGCCAGGTACTGATAGTTTTATGTCTGTAGCTAGTCAGGGCCTCAGCCATGCAGTGTGTCTTTGCAAACTTTAGCAAAGGCCTTTACAATTATTTCTATTAACCCTTTCAGTGTTAGTTCCGTATTGATATCTTATATCAGTCCCCTCTAAGTGTTAGTTCCTTATATCAGTTATTGATACCTTATATCAGTCCCCTTTAAGTGTTAGTTCCCTAAATCAGTGTCACACTTGAAATGCCATAAGCAGCAGAAAGAACAAGCAGTTTTAAAGCAAATTGCCCTCCATTTTAAAAATTCTAATTTCTGGGACAGGATTCATATGCCCCCAATCTGCTTGTGCCTTCCTGAAGCAGGACAGGGCTCTTAAACATGCAGCCAATTAGGTTGTTTTTAAAGGTAGGGGTGAACAAAGCACACGGTGCACACCAATTTCTTCTTTCTCTGTCACTGCTGCTGACATTCACATCCCGCATTCCTCCTGCTCCTTCCATTCCTGTACCCACAGCACACACTCATCCATTACTCACCCTTAGTTATCTCCTGTCTCTAATGTACTGCATCTCTTCACACATCATGCTTTCACCCATCTTCGTGCACTTCTCATGCAGCAGTTCTTAGAAGGAAGTTTATGGAATGGCTATCCCACTTCCCACCACTTTTACAGACTTACCAAATAAGGGGAAGTTGTGCATATAGTATGCTTGAGAGAACTTTTCCATGAATCTCCTTCTGTCACTATGGCTACTATCTCCAGTGGGACGGGAGACTACAACTTGCTCCCAGGTTGTGATGGACATAGAAGCAATTCACGCTCAGGACAGATGGTGCTACCTACTTTATCAGGAGCAGGATAGAAATATTGCATGGAAGCAAATGACACTAAGTGGTACCCTTTTGAGGAAAAATTAGATACAATCATTTTGGGAAAGGCTTTTTAATTACAGGCCACCCATGGGATGATTCACAGTGAGAACATGAGGAGACAGCAGGCATACCGTGAGACTGTTTTTTCAGTCTGAACAAATAGTCTGATACAGGATCACAGTCACTCATAATAACCCATTTTAATTTATTTTATTCATTAGCTAATTTACTAATTAATAAATTTAGGCATCCAGACAATTATTTTCTAAAGTGGAAGTTAGTGCATGTTCTCACACACAACAGAGTATAAATACCATTTTATATGTGAAATCTGAGATTTGACTACTGAACAGAAATTGATGTACCTATAATGCAGCTTAGTTTGTGGCAAGTGTTAGGATCCAAGCTGAACCCCTACACTCAGCTGGAAAATGATGGAGCATCTACCCTGCAATGGTGCAGTGGAAATGAAGTCACATCAAAATTGTGACACCTCAGTGCTATAAACCACAGAAGAGCACTGCAAAGTCTCCTCTCAGAAAGCTTACAAACTGAAACTGAAAATAGAGAAGTTGGATGACACATTCAAGGAGGAAGAATAGCTGGTGGGAGATTGGATAATCCTTGTAAAAAGAGAATGTGATTCTTACCCATAAAGCTGTAAGTATGGAAAGTGACCTTTTCCTAACTCTTAAAAGTCTGGAGTTTTCTGTGTGTTATAAAGCAGTTTTAAAGAAGGAGCTGGGTTGGATTTTTTTCATGATTTTGCCTCCTTCATCTCACAAAGAAATATTATGCAAGCTGAATTTTGTAGTTTATACTCAGTGTAGTATTTAGAAATGAGCTGGAAAAGAAAGTATAAATGTTCAGCAGTGAAGTTGTTAAATTGTTTTGCAAAGAATAAAAATATATTGTCCTTGAAAATGAGTGCATGGCAGTGAAAAAGGCTCTAGAGATATTAAGGCAGCATTGCTGGGAAGGAAGGTCAGTTTGATAATACAGTACCCTCTACTAACCTGGAAAAACACAGTAAAGCCTGAGAGAACCAAAAGGAACTCTGCTATTTCTCTTTGCCATGCTCTTTTAAAGCAAGTAGTATATTTATACATACCTGAAAAACTATTGAGTAGATATTTTGGTATAGAAATTATGTGAGAAGCTCTCCAAAGTAATTTATTTTCAATGACTGTTAGCCATACCTTTGTGTGAGACATTAGTTAATGAATTGGTAATCAAAGACAGCTCCATTTCAAATGCACTGAGATATTTATATGTAGCAGATTATTAGTAAAAGTCCACTTATTTAGCTGGAAATTATTTCACTGTTTTGATACATTTAATTTCTTATTGTTACAATGATTCCTGTCTTTAATTTTACATAAAAGTATTAATCTGTAGTAATCCAGACTTCTTTTCAAGTATCTATCTCTGAAGGGTGTTGACCTTGTAAATCCCGTTGACTACTTTCAAGATACAGCAAGATTTGAGGATTTATATATATGTACAACTATGAGTGCACATAAAGATATTTTGAATTTCTGTTTTGGCATGACAGTATAGGCTCCAATAACTGGGATGAAGCACTGAATGAGCACACATTTTGTTATAACAAGGACACAAGATGTTTAATCAGCGTCAGATTCAGCATAAAGTTTGGAGTGAATTTATAGCATTAACAACAGCATCTGGGACAACAGAGATTGTAAACATTTCTCTTGGGAAGCATGTGGATGCATATTATTATTATAGATTGAACTTGCTAAACAATACATCATAGCAACACCTTCAGATTGGTGCCTGGCATTCAGCTCCTCATCCATGGTTTGGCTCTGAAACAAGCACGCTGAGTGCTGGCAGCTCACATTGAGCAGTGAATACACAAAAAATCCACAAATCAAAGCTATAAGTCTTAGTTTTAAATTAAGTTAATAACCTGATTGATAGTCAAATCAGATTTGTACAAGTTTCAGAGAGTCAGCTGGTGAGGTTAGGCACCTGGATGAGCACTCTTCGCAATTGTAGCAAGAAAAACAGAGTATTGATCAAATGATGATGAAAATCATGGTCTTAGTAAATAGATAACAGCATTATAAAACTGCCCCACTTCCGGCAGCAATGCCCACTTCATTTACAGAGAATCTCCTTGGAAACCATAATATCTCTAAAATACAAGTGAACTTCCAAGTTATACCTCTATAGATTATAAATGGAGACTAATCCTACTCATCTGTCTTTGCACGTGTATATGAGGTACCCAAGAAAATGTTGTTACTTTCATAAAGTACTAATTTATTAAGTGACTAATTCTTGTCCTCATGGTGCTAGCATTACTTAAAGAAGGAAAAAAGCTCTATCAGCTCAATTCATAACTACAACATGACTGCCTATTAGTAAAATCTCCCAGTAACATATATATATATTTCAACGTATAAAGGCATTTGTCACTGTGCTGCAGCATCTTTGTAAATGCTCCCTCTTGTTCCTCACCTCATCCATCCCCGTCCTTCCTTCCTGACAGTTTATATCAAGAATTAGCAGTGGCAATGGTGTGCAGTTGATAGTGCTGTGGAAAATGTCTTCCACCAGGGACAGGTGGCACGTTGCCAAGGTTCCCAGGCAGGCACAGGGGCTGCTTGCTATTTAGATCATGCCTTGCTATACCCTTATGCCTTCAGGCTGCTGGGGGGCTGGCTGGGCTACTTTCCTCCTCCTGGGAGCCATTACCTAGATAAATGTGATGCGCTGCATACAGAAATAAAATGTGCATACAAAAGCAAATGTGTTGTAAATTTTGACCTCATTTTTCTAAAGAAAAAAGGGGGTTTCATTTCTACATGAGCCTCTGCACACACTGACACCTTTCAAAGTGATCCCAAAGAGCTATGCAAACATGGCATACATTTTTTATCTTGCTCTTCAGATCCACTGATGTTCTGTCACACAGTTGGTTCACATCAAGCATTTCAGGATGCACAAGTAGTTCCTGCAAGCAAAACTTACACAGAACAGTCTTACATAATTTGTAAATAAAAGGCTGCCTAGAAAATGAGATATTTTTCTTTTTATGTGGTCTTGCCTCCAAAATACCTATGATCTTTTAATTTATTTTTTTTTTGTAAAGTGGCGATTTTAACATCCATACTATGCTCCTGGATGCTTGAAGAAGTGAAAAACTGTCTATCTAGAAAGAGAATTGGCCTACTCTTTACCACTTTATGAGTAGCATTCGTTTAAGTATGCTTTTGCTATTGCTTTACTTACTTTTTTTAATCTACGATGTTTCATGTTTACTGCATCAGCAAATAATCAGAGTCTTTAGATTTTTCTGAAATGTATTTTATTTCTCTCCCAAAAAAAGTTAAATGCCTCTATTTAAATAGCTTCTACCACTATATGCAAAATACCAATAAAAGGGAAATAGTTTTTTCTCCTAATCCACATCTGCCTGAGTGTAATTACATGATACATGCTGCTTAAGCACAAAAATTTTGAATAGACGGCTTTTTAATTAGCCATATGCATTGGGTCACAGTAGAATTAAAATGGGCTTTAAAAATTTGATTGTATAAAAATGGCACCTGCTTACTTAAGAAATCTGATTCTTGGGTAAAGTTGCAGACATTTGTCTGCATCACATCTTTCTGTCAGCCCCTAAAGCCAAGTTTGGAGCCAGTGTGCTCAGTCCTTCCAATGATGGGAACAGATTTTAGCCCAAGTTAACCACTTCTACAATGATGCTTTGTACAACTGCTGACTCACATGTGACAAAGAGATGATTTACATCTCTGGCTCAGGTTTCAGTAAGAGGATAATCTCAGCCTATCTAATGTCAATTTGAATCCCTGAATGCCTAGGAATGCATTGTGGCTTCACTTTTTGTCTGGTTTAGTAAATAATAACTTTTCTTACTGTGGTTTTTATCCTTGAACCTCAGTTCCCAGAGTTCAGTGAGTGAGAGGAGGGTCTGTGGATTGTGGTCACTGGGTCAGCTCTGCTGAGTTTGTCACACATGGATAAAAGTTTGTCTATATGGTGAGGACTGAGAAACAGTTCTTCCATGCCAGTATGAACAGTGATATCTTAATGGACTGTTCAGTGTTCTCACATATCAGCAAGTGGTCCTGAATCTGTTTCTGAGTGCAGAGGCAGATGGGCATTATGTCTCCCAGCAGCTCTTTTCCTTCCACTGCAGCTGCTGCAGCACTACCTATCAGAGAAAGTTGTTATAGGGTTAATAGCAAAGTGGTCAGTTTTAGATTTTGCTCTTCATAGCTGTGGTTATTGTATGAAGTTACTTCTCCCCCGGTTTCATTCTTGATACGTTTTAGCAGTCAATTTAGTGTGTGTTTGTAGAAGTAAGTAAGAATTTTCTTGTCGGGTGTTTTAAGTATTTCCATATTAATATGCAATAGCCATCTTACTCTGCAATCTCATTTAAAAGGTTGATATAATTCAGAAATTTTTATTTAAAAATAAGGTTAATTTTGTAATGAGTTGTAACAAAATTTGGGCCGTTAAAAAAAAAAAATCAGACTGCCATGAACTGCAGGATCCTAGTTTTTATCTTTCGTCTGTAAAAGTCATGCCATCAGATCTTAGTAGCAACAGCCAAATAGGTTTTACAAGGTTCTGTGGCAGGTCAGAGTACAAGAAAACAGAGAATTTCTGTTTATGCAAAAAAAAATTTACATCCAAACACATGCTTCTACCCATTTGTAACAGAAATTATTTATTCACACACTGGATTAACATGTACGGCAAGTGGAAGGAAATGGGGTTTCAAAGTTTCAGAATATAATTTGGCTGCTATTGTTTAAAAGATCCCTCATGTACTAGTCTCTGTCCTGCTACTAGAAATTGCATGTGTGAATGTAAAAATGGCTCATTTCTAACAAATCTTTGCCCCTTTCATGCCCATCAATCATGTGCTGTTGTTATTAAAATTAGTCCCATGTTTCATATCTCGGTACTGGAAATGTGCTAACACCTCTGAATTTATTATTAATGGGCTCCAGTGCCAGAAATCTTGCAGCCCTTTGCAGAAAGAGAAGACGAGGTCTCTGCTGAGAAGTGACAGAAATATCTGGTAATGACAGCAGAGAGTGTGGGTGGGCAGGTGAAGGGAAAGCTTCAATGATGAAGTAATCATATATTGCTGTTTCTGAAACTCATGCAAAGCATGCATATGCAGAATTTAGAGTATATGGTTGAGAAATGCAAGTGGGACTAAGTAATGCTGAAGAAGTTAGTAGAGTTTACATGGTCTATAAATGCAGCAAAAAAATATGCAGCCTGAGCCCTGCAGAGCTGGTGCTTCCTGCGCTGACTTGCCAAAACATGGGCTGGTTTGAGCTCCACTGCTATTGGCTTGTGCTGGCTGCAGGAAGGTAGCAGAGCTGTCTCTGCCGCCCACCAAATCACAGCATTCTGTCTTATTTTAAGCACACAAACCTCATACTAAAAGCATGATCAAAAACCCCTCAGAAACAATGGAGACGTTTCTGCTAAGCTTTAAATGTGATTATAAATTAATAACGAAGATCTAATCTGCATTTTTTCCTCTGCATTAATACTTCACAGATTAGTGAATTCTTAGTAATAATAAGGGCAGTCCAGTAGACAATTCATTTCACTAAAGTACAGACAGGAACCTAAGACCACAAGAAACAAGAAGAAGAAATAAGCAGTGTTTGTATACAAATAGTGGGAACATGGGTAAGAAAATTGAGAACTTTGCATATTAGTGCAAGGTGTCTATCTAGGGGTAATAAAAACTTAGCAGTAACAATAACTGGAGTCACAGAATAGGTTCTGTGTTCTTCAGAAAGGAGGGAAATAGAGCTAGTAACATTGCATGAAACTTTAGTATATTTTGTGATGAAATATGTCAAGAGATTCTGTTTTAATCAAGCACTTTAAGCATGAAAAAAGTATTTTTTTCAGAATTAATACTTGTGAAAAATCTCCAGGGTGTCAGATTTAATTCTGCAACATAGAGAGGAATGTAAAAAAGAAGCTGTCCTTAAAAGATGTCAAAGCTCACAACTGCTTCACTAGTCAGTAAACCAACAAAAAGTAAGGATAGTATAGTTCTGATTTTTGCTTTGAAATATGTAGATAACAAAATGTGACTTTAATCAAGCATTCAGACACTGAGTCCATTAACATTACATGACAAATTAAGTAATGGTCAGCAAACTTTAATAAGCAAAACAAACTAGTTAAATAAGTGAAATATTATGGGGCTTTGTGGTTGTTCCTGTGAAGAAGACATTAAATTTATGTAACATACTGTGTTGAATCTGACAACAGGGGACTAGGTTCAGCCATCCAGGAAGTCCCGTCCACACCCATCATCCTAAATTTGTCAGTTAAATGCAAAAGCCTTAAGCAAAGCAGAGGTAACTTTGAGACAGTTTGGCAAATTTGGTTGCTGTCAGTATGCCTTAACATTCTTCAACTCAGTGGTGAATTTCGACATTAGTTGCCAGACAGAAGAATCTGTTCCTGTGGCAGTGTAGATGTTTGAGGTGTAGGCCAGGGTACCTATTGTCTCCTCTACTAGATGTCTATCGAACCTGACACTTCATCAAGGGAATCTGAGCCTTCTCCATAGATCAGCCCTCCAGGTGTCCTTTATCCCTGAACAATAAGATAAGGTTGGTATGGTGTGTGTACAGTTTGTACAGGCTAGTGAGGAAGACAGACTTGGGTAGGACATCTGATAGGATGTTGCAGTAGAGATGTTCACTCTGGAGAAGAGAAGGCTCAGGGAGATTTGACTACTCTATGTAATAAATACCTGTGCAAAGAAGATGGAGCCAAGCTCTTTCTAATGGTGTTCAGTGACAAGAGAAGAGGCAATCGGTGCACACTCAAACACAGGAGGTTCCCTCTGAACATCAGAAAACACTTTCCTATTGTGAGGGTGACCAGCACTGGCACAGGTTGCCCAGAGAGGGTGAGGAGTCGACCTCCTTGGAGATCTTCAAAAGCCACTGTGGTGGTTTAGTTTCCTTGGTTTTGGTTTAGGCCGTCCTTGGACGCAAGGTCATAACTAAGGAAGTATTCCACACTGTTCCTTCATGTAATCAGGTGTATATAAAGACAGGAGGAAG
>WBMV01005273.1:0-135670 GCA_013396655.1 Campylorhamphus procurvoides | reverse complement strand
TGTAGAACATATAAACAATGTCCATTTTACCAATTTTGTTCTTAATTCAAGCAATTTTTGTGCAAGAAGTGGGACATTCTGCAATTCCTGATGACACAGACCAGGAGCAGGAGCAGAGTATGGATGACCATTTTTCTTGGGGAAAGTATCTTCCTCCATTTAATGTTAGCATCACTGATCTGGTAATGCAAATCCCTCGGGTTAAATTTGGCCATCAATTGGCATAAACTTGGTATCAATTCTTTTTCAGATTATTTGGTAATACTCGTGTGTGGTTAACTTTGGGACAGTGGTGTTGTATTACTTTCCTTATTGTAGGAAAGGTCTAACCTCGAAAGCATTCACTGGAGCTTTGGAAAGGTCTTTGGAAAAGCCAGTCTCTGGGTGGCAAGGGATATGGGAACAATTTGGCAAGTTAGTAGGGCATGTGGCACCTCCCATCTACTGGGATTTTACACCAGAACAAGTGCTTGATCCTGATAAGATGGCCCATTATCTATTAGAAGGGTGTTTTCTAGAGGAGGATCCAAATATGCAGTTCTCTGCTTTGTACTGGGTCCTGACTAGTGCTTATCGAGCTGCAATTGACCATTTCCGAAAGGTTGTGGTTGAGACAGGAACCCAAACTGAAATGGAAAATACTCTAGTTGAATCAGGTACCCAGACCAAAACTACGGATTCTATGTCAATTGCAACCCAAACCTTTACAGCCACCTAGACATAATCCTGAGCAACTGGTTCTAGGGGATCCTGGTTGAGCAGGGTTTGGACAAGATGATCTCCAGAGATCCCTGCCAACCTCACTCATTCTGTAAGCAAGCTCCAGTCATTTTAGTAAGTTTAATTCTAAAAGTCAGGCAAAGTTTGATGCTTAATATAAATGTTCTGCATAACTTCAAAGATACCCACTCTACTGTGAAACTGTGATTTCTGGAGGCAGACTACGGCTTGCTTAGAAAATCAGACGGGAATTATGAAGTGGATTGCTATTATGCTTGGCCATATGCACCCATTATTATTAGAAGCAGCAGGAGAGAACAGGCAGAAAAGATGGTGTAGGAACCTTCAAGGGAGCTTTCCAAAAGAAGAGAGGTTTTGAACTTCGCATTAGCATGGCACTGGCTCTGTAATGCACTTATCTCCCTCCTTCTACCAGATTCTGGGTACTTCTTTCTATGTCACCGATGAGGAACTCTCAGCCTGAAAAAATTATTTAGGTTTGGAGAAACTACAGTCAAGAGATTAATTTGAAGGATTTCTGAAATTAACCCCTTTTATTTCTCCTTCCTGGCTCATGATCTGAAACTCTCTTTCTTCCTAGTGTAGCACCACTGTAGTAGCTCCTTTCTTTGAGTTAACTGATGCCATTGTGCTGATCAGAATTTAACCTTTGGCTGCACATTCTCCATGTGATACAGCATACGGGTTCCGAACAGTTCCACTAGTGACTTACAGCTTCAGAGTGTGCCCAGACATGCTATTGCTGTTATACCTCAGAAACCACAAAGAGCTTTAAAAATATTGATTCAGGAAATGCTGGAGAATGCTCTGCAGTCTTGTGAGGGATAATGCAAGGTTGTTATTTGAAGTTCTTATCCAAGACCTTCTAATGCTCGGCTTTGCCTGTTCACTGACTAGGGGAAAGGGCTACTTGGCCTGTATATTTCCTGACTGCACTCCTTTTGCAAAAGCTAATTTCTTTTCACCAGAGACCGATGTAATGTCAACTGGCTTATGTGATTTTCTGATATATGAAAACCATATTGGTTTAAGTTTTATATCACAGCTAAGCTTGTCCAAATACATAAAGGAGTGAAAACAGACAACAATTTACTTGCCCAACACAAAAAAGTGCTTTTTTCATTTTGCACTCTGCTTATGTATTGTAAGAGAGGATGAACAAACAGATTGGTCTCCTCCCACCACATAGCTGCGTTGCCAGCACTCAGAAAAATAAAGACTGCATGGATTAAAAAGTCGCAAGGTTACTGTTAAGGCATAAGCTACTGAAATAGAAGCATGCATTGAAGAGGTCTCAGTTCAACAGAATCAGTCCTATTGTGAGCAATGTCAGCCTCTCTGCTAATGTGGAAGCCAGGGATGAGAATGCAGGTAAGATCTTTCTATATCAGGGCATGAACAAATCACAATGAATTGCAGCCATTGCCACAATAATTTGTGCAGTGCATTTTTTCTTTCTATGAAATTTTGGCTTTTGAAAACTGCTTTACTTTCAGCTGCTTGCGACAAAAGCCTTGGAGCTTTTTCAGCACTGCCTATGAAGTGACCTTACTGTTTTGCTTATGTTTTGAAACCTATTTATGATGCACGTTTAAGAAAGCTTTTGCAGCTCCTAGGGTTTATGTGAATAATATTCACAGTCATTTAAACAAGCTCCGTTACCATTTTTTCCCAAGATATTCTCTGAAGACATCTTTCTGTGAATCACAATTTGTGTATATTTGTGTATATAATTATTGTCAGGCTGTTAGACAGACTGATTGTGTGGGAATTGACCATTTCATTTTCACGTAGAAACAGCCTTTGCCTTTTGTTGTTACATAGAAGCAGCCCTTGCTCTGGCATCTTGGTGATGCTCTTTTCCTCAGCTTGATTAGATCTTTTGATTGGAGTACTTGAAAGACATAATTTTGTAAATAAATATGAAGCAATTCCACCCAAACCACCTCATCCTCCCTAAATCATTCTCATTTTATTGATGAATTTTCTAATACCTTTTAATAGCATTGTGTTGTGATGAATCAGGTATTAAACTGTGTACCTTGCAGACATCTCACAGTGGTAGGACAATGTAGGATAGTTAGAAAATCTTCACTTAGAAAAATATTTTGACTTCTAGAGATTTCTAACCAAACATCCTTCTCCTCTTCTATAAAGATGCAAATGTTTTATAAAAGTGAACACTGATTATATGTCATCAGAATATTTTGAATATTGTTTGTACTGATCCCTCATTTTCATTTAAGACACACCTTAGCAGTAGCTAAATATATAGAGAGATCTATTCTAGCACTTAGAAGGAACTTGAACTTATTTCTGAACTTTTCAGTAACAGTAGCTGGTTGGTGCATGAGCAATATGAAGACCCATAAATAGCCTGTTGACTTAAAGTGTTTCTGCTTTCATATATGATCTGACTGGTAGCTCTGCGATACATGAGACAAGATTTGGAGATAAAGGAAGTATCTTTGTTCTAACTTGATCAGCTGGTTATGTGGAAATATGAAACTGATTTTCAGACATTTGACTGGATTTTTGTAATCAAAAACTATTACAGCTACCTAAAAAATTTGTTCTGTCATTGTCCTTGCACCGTCATGGCCACAAAAAAATGCCACTAAACATATCTACATTATGCAAGATAGATAGTTCGTGCCTAGAATAGGAAATAATGGTAGTAGTTCTGAATGTCTGATGGCAGGTAATGACATTTAACAGAAAAATGTCAATATCATGATCAATGCAAAAAGTGTTTCTTTGTGCTCATGCATGCACAGTCTTGCACTCCAATTCCTATTCCTTGATTCTCAAGTCCACAAGAAGTTCTTTTTTTTTCAGGCCTTCACCAAACAATGGTATTTCTTGAAAACACACCCTCCAAATAATCTTCCATCATATCTTAGGTAAAAAGTGATATATGGACTAGACTGAAAGAGTTGGAAAAATAGGGAAGAAATGTTAACAATAGGTGTATGTCTGTATCCAGGTTAATTTTCCAGCTGTAGAATTCCACAGAAAATAACTGGTATTGTCATTGTCTCTTTGTTTTACATTTGCTGGCAGACAAACTTTACTTGTTTGTCTCTATTATTTGAGTCAGTATGTTGATTGAATTTATTGTATTTTTTTAGTAGACTTCTATCTCATTTCAAAAAAAAGATTGCACTGCCTATACAGTAACTGAAGTTGTCTCATGTTGTCACTGTTTGTTCTTCTCGTTCTAGGTGATGTGATTGTCTATATTAATGAAGTTTGTGTCCTTGGACATACTCACGCAGATGTAGTCAAACTCTTCCAGTCTGTTCCTATTGGTCAGAGTGTCAACTTGGTGCTATGTCGTGGATACCCTTTGCCCTTTGATCCTGAAGATCCTGCCAACAGCATGGTGCCACCCCTTGCAGTAATGGAGAGGCCTCCGGTAGTGGTAAATGGAAGACATAACTATGAAACTTATTTGGAATACATTTCTAGGACTTCTCAGTCTGTTCCAGACGTAACAGATCGACCACCACACTCCTTGCACTCCATTCCAGCAGATAGTCAGCTTGATAGCACATTCCCACCACCTGCCCATGATGATAATGTATCAATGGCTTCTTCTGGGGCCACCCAAGCTGAACTCATGACCTTAACCATTGTGAAAGGGGCCCAGGGCTTTGGCTTCACTATAGCAGACAGTCCTACAGGACAGAGGGTGAAGCAAATTCTAGACATTCAGGGATGTCCTGGTTTGTGTGAAGGTGACCTCATTGTTGAGATCAACCAGCAGAATGTACAGAACCTGAGCCATGCAGAAGTAGTGGATATACTTAAAGAATGTCCTGTTGGAAGTGAAACTTCTTTGATTATCCATAGAGGAGGTAAGTTTGGAAAGTCTGTACAATTACAAAAATGTGTGTAAAAGGTTCTAAACCATAAGACATACATATAATCACTACATCCTTGTTTGCTAGATTGGAAATTAATTTCCATGTTGCGGGAAGTAACACCATTGGTTCTGGAAAAGTGTGTCCTCAATTAAGTATCCTAGGCAAAATCTTACAGTTTGTTGTACATTCCTTTTTTGTGTTTTGAGTGTCAATGGTCCCATCTCTGTATAAGGGAAAAACTAGGGCAGCTCCAGACCTTTCATCCCATAATAGTTTCTGGTGTTTGCAGCAAACTCTTGTAGTCCCAAAGCAGTGCTGCTAGCTTTAGATATACTTGTATAGATTGACTCATTAATGTAGATCAGAATCAGAGCAATCTGTTAGCCCTTTACAAGGCTACTGGTTTTCATAAGCCATTTTGCATCCTTTTCCTTCATTGTAAAAGTTTTGTACAAGAGTTGTTTCGGTTTTTTTTTTCTTTCTTGACAACAGAGATCCATGGTGTATGTTTCTCTGATTGAAAAAAATGACTTCTAGCAGCTTAGTTTTTCTGACCAGCCTGACACAGTAAGTTTGAATATTCACCACTGGAAGGGGAGAATCAAGACTTACTTGTAAAAAGCAATAACAACAGAAGAAGTTTTAAAAACTTGAAAGTGATAAGTTATTTCATAGCTTTCAATATTTTAGCCAAACAAAATTTCTTTGATGGTTTGAGATGAGCATCCATCATAATTTATTATTACCCAACATGAATAATGATTGAATTTTTTTTAATTAAAGATCTTTGTTTCTCTAAAGGCATTCATATATCACTTAATGTGCATTACTCTGCACTTAAAAAAAAAAAAAGATTCTATGCGGAAATGCCAGCTACTTCTGAAGAGTAGAAGTTGGGAAGTGAAGGCTTAGTTTTTGCATATGCCAAATGTTTGTCATTATGAAACCTACAAATCATTAGAAAAAGGAATACAGTAACATTTTATCAAATTACAGAAGTAAGAAACATATTGGGATTAAAATATCCATAGATGCACATTGTCAATACACTGGTTTTCATATTTATATACATAAAGAATGCTTTATAGGAGACAGAATTTGACATTTCTTTGGAATGGAGCCAAATTAAGAGTGATAAGTAAGTTGGAGTCACTGTAGTGTATGAACTTGAAGAAAGGTAATTGTTGTAGAGGCGGTGTATTTGTTGGTATTAAATCTGGTCTTACCTGCCATCCCTTAACAATCTGGAACAGTGGAGTAAGCAACTTTTTTTTTTTTCTAAAGAAGTTGACAACTTTGGGAGAATTGCATAGCCAAAAAAGAGTATATAGGAGATTAGAAGGGTAAGTGTAACCCCAAAAGGTGGAATTTTATTTAGAAAAATGCAAGCTAATCCCTCTCTAGAGGAAAACATTTAGAAAACCAGTCTTCAGAGAGAAGTGGAGTGTGAAATCCAGTATGCTGAACAAGCCTGAGTAATAATAGACAGCAAAATAGATATTTCAGCAATCAGGGAAGGACAGTAGCAAAAAAACCCTGAAGCAGTAACATACTCAAGCCCATGAGGGAAATTGCTCTTTCTCAAGAGGATTTCGTCTTAGAGCATTGATTCATGATCAAAACAAGTTGATCAACATGACAGTTTTAACAAGTTCTGTTACATTAACCGAGCGGTGGTTATTTTCTACATATCACTGTGACAGGTAGGAGATACTACACTGAGCTCACCACTCTATAAAAGCAGTGTAAGCCTACACCATCTGGTCTTTTTTCAGGCCAAACGCTGAGGTACAGGAAGTTACCCTTGTTCAGCCAACACAAAATACTAGGTCCAAATGCAGTAACATTTAACCCTGTCTTTCTGGGGCAGGAGGTGGTTGGTTGCTCTAGAGAATGCAAGGAAGAGAAAGAGAGCATGTTTTGTTCATGGTAAAACAGAGATCAAGACTAAAGAAACTGTTTGGAAATACTACAGAGTCATTTTTCTTAGTGGGATGATACTGAACAAATGTGAGTTTACTATCAGAAATTTTTGTATATCAGAAATAATACCTACACCTTAATGCAAGGTTGTGAGACTCTGAAATTAAAAAAAAATTAAAATAAAAAAGCTCACTTGTTTGAGCAGTTCAAAAGAAGTGAAAAAATAGAGTGTATGAGTCAAACCTACTCAATCTAAAAGATGGCTAAATCATAGCTTAACACAAGTATGAGAACTGATTTAAGATTACAGTGTGGGTTTGGTTTCTTTTTTTTTGTAAATTCATAGGTAAAGGGAATCTGTGTGACCAAATATACACCTATAATGCAGGTTATTGCAGCTATGCTAGTTGTCATGTCTCCTTCTATAGTCCCTGGGCACAAATAGGCTTCCTGGGGTGTAATTCACATCATTCCACTGTAGATGTTTCAAATAAGTCAGGTATACCTCGGTATACCCTAAAAATATATATTCTGTTTGACTGACTATAAAGGGAATTGAGGAGGACTGGTTCAGATGCAGGTGTCTGTCTCACATGTTACAAATAAGAAACAGATGACAGGATTTGGTCATGTGAGATAATCTGAATACAAAACAAAATTCAAGTACTTAGGGAAATCTGTTTTGATTCTAAAATATTTAGTCTGTGACATGGGTAGAGAAAGGCATACTTTCTCATTACTCATGGATCCAATTTTTATTTTATTAACTCTGATGTATGTGTTAACTCTAATGACACTTAAATAATGCCATCCTTTTCCATCATTACCTTATGCATCCTCTCTTTAACATCTCGTTTTTAAGATTAAGACCAAAGCGCTGTTCCTCCTTGTGGACGACGAAGGCTGGATTTTGCATAAGGTTGTGTGTTACCTTGTAATGTTCTCTGTCTCTGACATGAATATGGTCTGACTGCATAGTTCTCTGTAGCAAATCTGTTTCCGTAAGTGACTTAATTTCTCTCTCATTCAGCAATCTTATCTACATTGCAGACAAGAAACAGATCGACATTGATTAAGATATATTCTCATTATAGGAAAAAAAGCATCTCATACTGGAAAGAAATACTCCCTTGAATGGATATAATTTGCATGCTACAGCATTAACAAAACTATTGTCCCTCAAGTTGAGAAAGTCAACAGCCAGACTATGCAGGGGAAGGAAAGGTCTGTATGTTTCAAAAACTTGGTGGGAATAGAAATACTCAAATTCAAAGGGGCTGCTAAAAAAACCCTCTCTGAACCAACACCAAACAGAGACATGTCATGGGGTGCAATCCAACTGAAGGAAGTCCCACTGAATTCATAGTCTACTCATGTTAAAAATTTTGAAGCAGAAATAGCAATTTATCTGCTTGTTAAAAAAAAAAGGAAATAATATTATTGTCATCAAAGAAAATAGAAAGCAGCTCTCTAGCTCTGGTTAGACACCTGACTACCATCTTTCTGTTTATTAGACAGGTTCTTTGCTAAACACAGATGCACCAAAATAGTTCAATTTCTTTATATCTGTTTTTGCTGAAGAGCCATATTGTTTCCATTGACTACTATAAGCTGACAGATGTGTTTGTTCTGGGGAAAGAAAAGAAAAATTTAAAAAAAGGAATGGAAAAGGTAGTGGAAAAGTGTTTCCCAAAAAAAAAGAAAAGAAAAGAAAAAAATTAATAGGGGAAAAAATAAAAAGAATACACAAAGATATTTACTCCTTTCCAGCTTTGCTTCAGCCTTCACACTTCATCCTCAGTTTCTGCAGCAGACTTCACTGAGTATAGGCTGCTGAAATAGTGTTGAAGAGCTCTCAAAAATCAGTCATTGTGAATGTAGATAGAGCATAAATTCTGCATTAGTCCAGTTCTACTGAAAAACAGCACTCGGTTGAAGTGGTATGTACCAAATTTATGTAGAACAAAATATTCACTAATGAGGACATCAAAAACTGGTTCTGGCATGTTCTACTAAACGAGGTATCCAAGTACCTGACATATGCCATGTCTTTTGGAAAGTACCTTTGAAATATATGAACCTGTAGACAGTAGCCCAGCTCCAGAAGTGTTCCCATCTGAAAAAGAACTGACAGATTGAAATGTAGATCCATCAAGACTATGTCAGAACTGCTGTTGTTAAGGAAACCTGCAGACAGCTCAGGACTGACAACTCGTAACAGGTGTTGTAAGTGAAACATGAAAACTAAATGGAAAAAGTGGGAGCCTGACAAACTTCCCACATCAGATGACTATTTTATAATCATGGATTCAGAGAATGGTGTGATCCAGAGTGGCTCTGTGAAACTGAGGCTGTTAGTGTGCAATGCAATCAGAGAACTGATGCACTGTCTGCACTGTTTAATTGTTCACTTGGTCCTGGGACTGGACTAAATCAGCAGCCAATTTCACTGTGGCACTCTATGGGAGATAGTGTGGGCCACATGCAGTGCTCAAACAGTCAAGATGAGGAGGGAGAATTTACCTGTAGTTGTAAGCTGTGTGATTAAAAGGCCAAGTATCGCTCTCAGGGTTTGTATAAACCCTAGTAGAAGTGTGTAACTCCTTAAAACCTCTAACAGATACCAGCACATTACACACAGCATCAGCAAGTTTCAAAACAGACAGAAATTTCACAAAAAATTCTCTGACTATTCTCTTGGAAAAAAACAGCCCCTCAAAATGAGCAGATTTCAATGGAAGGAATCCTACATCCTCAGTGCCCTTTCCATGGACCTGTCTCAGATTTGCCTTTCCACCACAGAGATTATTTTTTTTCCCAGTCTTGCTATAGGATGTGTTTCAATTCCACTGGTCAGGAAAGCTCATGTTTCTTTTTCTCCAAGTTGTTGTCTCTTGGGAAGGCTGCACAAGATAAAGCTGCAGGCAGCATCATTGCCCTGCTGACAGTAGTCTGGCCCAGGAAATTCTGATCTCCTTCTTCCATGACCTCAGCCCACCACTGAGGTCTCTATAACTTTTTTTCTGATTCTGCAGTTCGTCATTCAAAATATTAACAGAGTACCTGGTGCAAACTGGAGACCCTGTATCTCATGGCTTGCTCATCCCCAGTTCAGGACTTTCTAATCAACAGTCCTGAGGGTTTAAAGTAATTAAAACTTGGAACTTACCTACAACTTACTTGTGGGGTTTTTGATTTGGGACTTCAAGAGGTTTTCTATCAATCCTACTATCTCTATCCTTTTACATCCCTGAGTCATTGGCAATTTTTTTCCTTTCAGTTGCTTCTAAGGATCCCAGTCTTGGTTTAATTGCTTCCTATAGGTTTCTAAATTAACAGCAATCTGTTCATGCTTGCCTTTTTCATGAAGACATTCTTCTTTTGTTGTTTCTGAGAAGAGATACAAGGTCTGATATCTCTCCTGCTTCCTAATATACTTTCTGCTCTCCAGACATTTACTTCAACTGTGCATTTGCTCCTGATTCCTTTTCTCCCATTTCTTGAAATGAAGTGTTGAGAGGAATATTTAGCAGTATCTGTATTTTTAGCCCTTTTGTATTCTTAAATGGCACATGTCTCTTGTTTGTGAGTTTAAAGGACATTTGATCACACAAAGGGAATGTGCACATGAACCTAGTCATGAACCAGTGATGCATTTGAAGTGAACCATGTGATCCATTGATGTCTAGAAGTTAAAGACATAACTCCTGTCAAACATGCTGCTGACAGCATCCTCTTTCAATTTCCTCCTTCCAATTTGCCACACCATTTTGCCTTGCCATCCTGCTAAGTGCTCTGTTTTTCCTGGATTCATCTGCTTTAAAGCTGATGGAAAACAAAGGCTCATAGCTGACCTTTTTCCTTTCCATCTCAAAATTATCAGCTTTTTTTATGACATAATAAATTCAACAGTATGCTCAGCATGAGTTCTCTGTACACATATCCTTCTCATCTGGCTATTGTTGTTTCCTGGTTTTTCATGCTCATTTTTGTTGCTATTCTTAGCTAGTAATGCCAGAAATATTTCGTGATCAAAAGTATTGTGAGTCATGCTACATTGTCCACTTCACTGACTTTGCTATTAGATGTCATGATGCCCTTTTCCCTACCCTCAGCCATGATCTCTTGTGCCTTCCTATTATCCCTACATAGAAATCAGTTTCTTAATAGCCATGTGAAAGAGACAGTTGTCTTTCCTATAGTAATTCCAGAAATAAAACCTCTGAAAGATTTTTAGGCAATGCTGTTTAGCCTGCAAGAAAAGCTGCTCCGATATTAACATAAGTCCTGATGCACTGCTTTCCCAACTCCTTTTTACAAGGTATGTCTCACCTTACAGAGTATCATATTTTTAGCTGTGAGATACATACTGTCCTAGTAACCTTCAAATTATTTACATCCTTTTTGCTCTGTGCATTGAGACTGTTTTATACTTTGGATTAGCTTGGAAAACTTTTTAAGCATCTTGTTGCAATTATCTGGTATAAAATCTATTTTAATGAATATTCAACATGTTGTAGCAGGTAAACTAAAAAAGAAGTTTCATATATAGCCTCTTTTATGAAGGGATTCAAACTAAATCTCATTAGTGAGAGAAATGATAAGTTTTCAGTAGCCCAGGGAATGACAAATTTGAACAGGAGGAGTTAGGGCAGGAGACCAGTTATCCTAAAATCTGCATATGTCTTTTCTTGTACGACTCTGATTAGCAGTGAAACAGTGTGCAATTGCTTCCATATTTCTGAATAAAAGAAAAAGAAACCATAGATCTCTTTAATGAATATGGATTCTTTAAAAAATACACATTAATAATATTTAGTAGCTATTATACTGTATTACTGAAAGTAGTATTAATTGCCTTACATTTCAAAGTGGTAGTGCTATGGTTTTGCTGCTTCTTTCTTATTAATGTTTGTGCACTGTGTGGTACATTTGTGGATAATTTTGCAAAGCATTCGATAAATCATTTTTACGTATATTGCGTAGAAAGTTTTTAATGACTATTAGAAAGCATTTTATTTCAAAAGTACTTTTATTATTGGTGAAACTGTTTTCTAATGTAGGCTTATATGGTCTGTGTGAAATATGAACAGTGCTTCTCTTAAAATTTTTGGGGACACTTCTCCTAGTGATGTGTGTGCCTAACCCTTGTTGACATTAAGAGGCAGTGTTTGCACACTAGAGAAATAGGTCCCTTTAGAAGACCTTTTAGCAAAAAGAAACACAGGTGTATAGACATATCCTCATCATTGCATGTCATAAAAAGGTGGCTACCGTTGTTCCAATGGCTATTTTGGCATTAAATTCTTATACCCAAGACAAGGCTACAAACAGTGAACAGTCAGACCTTATCATTATTGGATTTACAAAGAGACTGGCCATGGATGTAGGATTTCTGCAGAGCTGCAGGAACTGTGCCTTCAGGACAGGCAACTACTTGTCCCTGTTGAGAAGTGCAGGTCACGTTTGTGTCTGATAACTGCAGCCCACATCACTGCTAGAACCCAAGAGCTCTGTCAGCAGCACTGCAGACTGGTTTCAGTCTTACCTGTATTAGTGAATGAATACTCTCTGAAGAAGAGTTTGTTTGAGAAAACAGACATTTTGCCTTGATTACATTGGAATCTGGCCAGGCCAGAGAAGTTTCTCCTCTGCTCTTGCAAGCAGGATTATCTGAAAACTGATGGGATTATTGTGGATTGTGTTATCTCAGTGAAAGATGACATCTTTTGAAGCCAAATACCTTCCAAGCATAATATGTGGGAGAACCTATTGCAGTATTGAGGCATGAAGAAACTTGAAGGGTTTTTCCCTGTTGCCCATAGTCTAGTCTAGGAGTGAATCTAGCCTTCCTCAGAGGAAATCTGGGAGAACTCAGGCTAAGGATGGAGAACTACAGAGCTGGACTCTGAAAAAGTACCATACAACCTGTGCTTATGTACCGAGGCATGTCTAAAGTTTAGTCTAAATGTGTTGAACAATGTTTATGTTGGTTCAGTATATAATGTAATGTCCTATTAAACAACATTTGTTGGGCTTCCAAATCTGTTGTCAAAGTGCATTGTGTAGACATTGTGATGTGGTGATTTGTAATCTAGTACAATATTTTATAGTAATAAAGTAAGCTAATACACTATGAAACAAGTGAGTACATTATCTATTGTGCTACAGACTTGAGACACAGCACTGGGGAGATGGGAAGTTCTGCTTCCAGGCACTTCCTAAGCCACTTTACAAGAGCCACAAAACTCTTTTGGCCCCCATGGTCTGCCTATCCAGTTAAAATTCAGAAACTAAATTAGTCCTCTAAATGAGGTATTCATCCCTGTACTTTAAGCTATTTTCATTTACCTCTTAAAAAGGGAAGGAAGGCTTTAACAATGGCTACACTTGCCCTCTGTGATTAATGCTCAACTTTTATATCTTTTTATAAGCCAAGAGTATTACATTTATTAAATGCGACACTGCCCTTCTCAAGAAGCCTTTGGGTGACTCATAATTCAAACACAATCAAAACCAGCATGAGGATACATACACCTTTGCTGTGTCACCTTCAGATTACAGTATAAAAAAGGACGTGAAAGCCAAAGCTGTCAGGCACAAACTCTGAAAGCTGACTCCCAAGTGTGTCCAAACAGATTTCTAAAGGAAATAAATTGCTTTCCAAAGCCAGATTTGTCATAACTTGGAACAGCATTTCAGCATATAAGAAACATACTGAGCAGTGTTCCTGTTTGGTAAATGAGAGAAATCTTGACTCATTTGTTTTGTACCTTTTCTAACCATAAGCAAAAAGAAGACAAGCTTTCTGTACACACATTCCCATGGTCACCTTACTTTTTGTGTATATTTCAGTTGGGTGCAAATTATACTTAGTGGACTTTTTAGAATTATTTTTTCTATAATATAAGCATTTTAATTGCATTTCATATGTTCTAGATAGAGCACTTCTGAAGATCCTGTGATGATTAGAAAAATACTCCATATGCTTGAATAAAAGCACAGATGCAAAACCTTTGCATGAGAAAATATTTTAATGATTTTTACATCCATTTTATCAATTAATTTCCCTCCTTACAATTAGGGTTTTTTTCCATAGCAGAGTGTTTGCTAATATTTTAAAGAGAAAAATGATGATGAAGACAGTAGTAGTAGTAATAACAATAATATTTTTCTTAAAGAATTTTAAAAAATCATTGCATAATGCTTCAGGGATTAGTTGACAACACAGAAAAGGTTTGCTCATTATGGGAAATACCGCATATAAATCTGCATATATTTTAATAGTTTGACTAAATTCACTTGTCAATACAAAGTCATCTTTTTCTTGTTATTCATGTGAAATAATTTCTGTATCTTCCCTTGATTATTTTGGGCATCTGGGGCCAAGCAGTGCCTCTCTACTGTAGTGTAAACACTACATATATCTGAAGTAGAGCAAAAAGGCACCTTATTCTGTTCCTTAGGGGAAAAAAGAACGGCCAGTAGAGAAGCTGTAAATATGATCCTAGTAAGATAGTGCAACAGAAGACCTGGCTTCTTTTTTTTCATTACTGTTAAGGCTCATACTGTTTAACATGTGATGTTCTCAGGAATAAATACCAGGAAGCACTTAGGAAAGAAGGAAAGATTCTAGCAGAGTAATTCAGCTGTGTAACCAAAATCCAGAATGGAATCAGTGAGGAGTCCTGGAGCAGCCCAGATAGAAGTCTGGGAACAGTCCACAGGTTTTTGATCTGTGGCCAGTGGGAGCCAATAGTTATGGTAAAGACAGTCAGCTCCATCCAAATTCTTCCCTTCTTCACTAGCTCTTTCCATGGTTTGTCCAGTCCTTCCTCAGCCTGCATGTTTATTGCATGCCATTCTGGCTCCCTTTTCCCTCACTGGGGCAATTCAGAGAAGCTGTTATGCTTGAATGTCAGCCCAGTCTTTGAACTGAGCCTTGCTTTGAGCAAGAGCTTGGCCTAGCTGAACTCCAGCTGGCCCTTCCAAGCTAAGCACTTACAATATTCTGTGGTTCTCCACATTTCTCCTGTTTGGGGGCCCAAGGTGCTAAAAGAAAGGGTCTCTGATTGAACAAATCATCATCTGGATAATTTCAAACTTCTTCCATAGTCCTCCTAGAGACAAAGAGAAGCTGTTTAATCTTGTCTCCTCATTACATATGCTGAATATATATTTCTTTAGATATGGAAGTTCTTTAGAAGTTGGTGCAAGCAGGAAGAAGGATGACATTCTTTTTTATATCAGCTTGCCAGGTGTGTTTGGGGAGATTACATAAACAACAAATTATTCTCACATTATTGAAAAATAACCCAGTGTTTATTTACTTATTGCATAGCATTCCTCAGAGATCTCAGTGGCTTGTGGGGTTGGCTCTGAAACAGAAACAGCTACAGTCTGATCCAGCTAGTATTCACTACATGAACACAAACTGTAATTATTATTTCTGCTCAGGTTAATCTTAAACAGGCAAGAGTTTTATCTTGTAACTTGTTTATTGCACAGCAGACTTTTAATTTTATGGAGTACTTTATCCTAATAGCACATTAGGATGCATTGTACTAAAAGAAGAACTATCTATACACAGTTTCAGTCAAAACAGTCTTTTTTAAGCATTCACCTCACAGAAATTAATTGTGATTCTGCTTGTCTTTTTTTTTTTTTTATTGGCATGTCCCTGAAGGTAAATAAGCTGAAAATCTTTTACATGGAACATACTTCAACCTGGCTTCCCAGTCTTGCCTTGCAACACATATAGCCACGTTCACCTCAGCACTTGTCATCAGGGCTCCTGTGTAGGCAGCAACAGTGAATCCTTCCTCCTCTGATCTGGGCAGCAAGCAGGGATCCCTGTGTGATGAGGAAAACAGGCACCTCTAAGGTGCCATTCAGCTACTCTAAATATCTAAAGTAACTGAAATTAATAGTATTCTAAAAGAACCTATTCTTCCCTGTTGATTTTTAAGGTTTTTTAAAACTCATTTACCCATGTCTCGTATTTAAATTTCTACTCACATTTGGTCAGATGAATCCAAATTTAACTGTAAAAAAAGTTAGATTTGTAGTCTACACTAGTCAATATAGTTACCCCTATAGCCAGTGGTGGAAAATAGGCACCTGAAGAGGATGACTTACATACTTTTATTCGGTCATTCCCTATGCAGGTTGTCCTCTGGGTTTGCCCATCATGTTCCCTGGATTACAGAGAAGTCTGGCTGAGGACTTCAGTTTAAGTGACCAGCAAGGTGGACAAGGGTGCCTGAGATGAGTCCTTCCCACACACCAGAGAGAAGCAAAGAATAATCAAAGTTATTAAAAAAACCCTGCATTATCACAAAAGCTGAAATCTGTCTCGTTCACTATGGCTAAATCTGGAATCCCATTTCCGCTACTATATAGAACAGTCTAGATTTTGGTATAGAAATGAAGTTGTAAATGTAGACTTGGGGAAAATATTCCATATTAAATATATGTTAATATCTTTATTAATGTTACAAGTTTTAGTATAAAATTTAATTGGTTTTATATAATGGACTTCTGTAAATCTTTATATGCAATAACCCTATTCCTTATTTAAAAACGGAAACACGTAAAATTAATATGGCTTACATTGAATTGAAAAATTGCTTCACAGATTGATTTTTTAACATAAGTAGGAAGTCAGGGAGGGAATTTATTTTTAATGACCTTCCTCTAGGGAAAGGTCTTGGCTTTTTACTATGTTACACTTCCTATGAAAATCCTGTAGAAAACATAAAATCACTACTGATAAAGTTTGCAGTTGGCAGAGAGATTGGTCCATGTCACTGGACAGATGAGACATTACTGATAAAGGGCAATGTGGAATACTTAAGAAATTGAGCATTAGCAAACAGGAAGCATTTTTGACCAGCCACTGCAAATGAATTCCTGAAAGAGGGCAAGGAATGCAACCCAAAATTGCCAAAGTGCTTTTGAATCATTGTGAGGGATCGGCTCAGCAGAACATCAAAATGAAAAAGGCAAATTCAGAACTATTTCCTAAAACTTTTTGTTTATATTTTTCTTAGTAAGTCACCATTGTTAAACTATTTCATTGCACTTTCTATTAATGTTAACTAAATCAATCAGATCCTGTTCCAGATAATCTTTCCCTGCTTCTTAAGTTCTTATTTGTCCTTCCATCTTATTTTTCCTTTTCCCATTTACTTCAAAGTTACTAGGTGAGACTGCCATATACTATGCAAAGATCAAGCAACTTGCAGAAGGCTTATATTTAACTAAAGTTTCTATTATTTTAGACCCGAAATATGGGATTTCTGTAGGATTTTCCATACAGTTCTTCATTAGCAAAAATAATGGCTGGTTCAGCTGTCCATGTGCAAGGTAGACAGAAAGATGTTTCCTTAATACCCATCTCCTTTATTACATCTCATTTCCTTTATGACAACTAGTCATATAATTTCAGAATATATTTTATGTGAGGAATCTTGCAAGTAGTTGTTCATTAAAAGCTTGTAGAACTGAAAGAAAAGGACCTTTCTTGGGAAAAGAGCTGAAAGGATAGAAACCAGATAGTGAAGAATTAATCATTCAGAAAAGATGTTTTGGGTCATGTAAACAGTTCTTGAAGGAGTCATGGTGTAGAATGATGATGCAGACAGGACACAGTCCCTGACCTACAACAGTCAATGTATCAGAATATACTAGATACAAAACCTCTTGAAAGGCATTTCTGATTACCATGAGTATATATTTACTTAAAACAGCTACAGCCATCCTCTGTGTCAAGTAGAAAATAGCAGTTTGATGGAAAGCATCTCTTTGGTTTCTTCCATCTTCTGAGAATTGCCTGAGTCAGGTCCTCCTGAAGTGAAAGCAGACCATTCCTTCCTGAGGTCCTCTTCATGGAGAGATGTTTCCAGTGGCTGTGGGTTCTGAGCAAGGCGGGGAAGTGTCAGGGCAGAGAGCTGGAGATCTTCAGCCTAATCCAGCAACCTGCTGAGAGGAGCAAAGGGCTGACAAATAGGCCAGAAAGGGAATGAGATGAAAATCTGAGGACTCGCAGGAAATATACAGGGCTTTTTATTACTCAGAAAGTCATTGATTTCACTGGAAACGAGGCCCTGTAATATAGGGGTATCATGAGCAGGACAATTTGTTCAGATGTCCCTTTTATTTCCATGTCCTTCAGCTATGACTTTACATTTTCTTTATCTCAAAACATATGTATTTTAGTTATATTATGATAAAGCTTGGTGGTTTGGGATTCAGTTTGGTTATATATATAACCAAGCCTTTGAAGCTGTCCATAAGAAGGAGTCTAGGCAGATGTAGATAAAATCTTTGGCCAGCCTGGGATCCAGCTCAGGTGTGAAGAAAACACCACATCAAAACCAGCTATATTGGCACAAAATAGAAAGGAGTTTCTTCACCAGTTTGTCATATTCTACACACCACAGATTAAAGGCTTGAATGGTGGAACTAAGGACTGATGATGCTTCTCCTTCTGAACTGACATAATTTCTGAGGCTATTTAAATGCTAGTTAGTAAAATCACACAAATTCTAGGGATTTCAGAGATGTTTAGAGATGGGGAATGTTCTACTACACCAGTTTCACAATTTGGGGTGACAAAGGCAAAAATAGTTTGCATTACTGTAATTATGAAGTCAAGAAAAAAAGAAACACAAATTGAAATATACTGCTATCTCTTTCTCTTTTGCTATTTAAAACTATTATATTAAAATTATCATATTTGGAAAAAATACACAGACCTCAAAGAAATAAGTGGTTTAGAATGCAATATAGTAAGTAAGAAAATAATAATTTTCTGTATTGAAAATAATGTTGCAAATTAAAATAAATCAGCATAAGAAAAATTTTGCAGGTGGAGGATCAAACCTAGTCTCTAGAGAATGAGTATTAATTCTTAAGTACTCACAAGCTTTCTATTTTTTGCTCTCATCTATTGTCTGAAAGATAAAGAACTGCAGTGTAAGAACACAAACTTTTGTCATTTAACATAAATGCATCTGTTGCAGGGTGCTGGTGTAGAAGTTGCAATTCAGTTGTGTTTCTAACATGTTCCTTCTAGGAAAAAGATGAATAAAAATTAATGACTTTTGTGTTTGTACACAGAGGTACCCATTTTTATTCATTAATATGTGATAGCTACTTGCACACTGTTTTGTTTTTTTCAATTGCCTTAACAGTAGCAAAAAAACCCAAAAGTGCTTCACTTGACCAGATTAAGGAGAATTATAAATATTCACCATGTCTCCCGTTTAAGATCTCTGTGTGGCAGAACACACAACTTTCAGAACATTCTTCAGGGGAAAAATCTTACAGGGGAGGATCTGAAGATAATTTTGCTTGTTTTCTGTTGTTAATATTTTCAAATTGCAGCAAAAATTTCTGAATTACTAAATTTTGAGTAGATGGCTTACAATTTTTTTTGTAAACTAGAACGAGGTTGTAATTGGTTTCCTCTATCCCATGAAATATTTTAAGTTTAAAACACCTCCTGTCAAGATTGAGTCTTAGACCTTTTAGAAATTTCACCAAAGAGAATATCCACTGAGAAACAGAACAGCTTAGTCTAGAACCATCAGTTGCCTGATAGAGCAAAAATCTTATTTATGGTATGAGAAGCAAAGGCCTGCTAATAATAGGAGAAAGTACTTCAGGCTACATGTTGTCAGGGTCATCTAATATTTAGTGCATGCTAAATGTTAGATGATCCTGCTAAATGTTAGATGGTCAGTAGGTATTTTATCTAGAATTTAACTAGAAATTTCATCAGAGATCTGATTTTTTTAACCAATTAAATATTCAATACATTCTGGAAATGCAGCTGCTTTTCACAAAAATGGCTTTAAAGAATCACAATTCACCAGTGAAAACTCCCTTCATCAGAAGAGCTCTAACAACCTTTAATTTGAACTAACCTTTCTCTTCCTCTTCCCCTGAAGTAGATCTTTTCTTGTTGATCCCTGAGACATAAATTATACTTTTTAATTAGATCTTAAGAATTAAAAACAAACAAAAAAAATATCAGGGAAATTTCCTCTACAAACTATTTCCTATCCTATCTCATTGGGATTATCTGATTAGTAAACCTGTATTGTGACTGGGTAAAGAGCATACAGACCTACCCTTAGTGTCTTTTTACTTACCTGTTCTTTGGGGAAATCTGAGGAGAAAGCCTGATGACCCTCAAGGACTCATTGTACTGTTCCTCCAGATTCCTTCAGCCATAAATTCAGTTTTGTCTTGTGATCATATGGGGGTACTGAGGTGTAAGAGTGAAGTGAAAAAGGAGGTATTTTACAGATCCCAAGACTACATCCAAGTCTTCTTTCCTATGCAGTAAGTTCTGAGTAAGAAGGGACATACATGCTGGGTACCCAAGCAAGTCTTTCTAAAAATGCTAATTTTTAAGGTCCACAAGGTGCCTCACAGTTGTCAGCACTATAATCTCCTCTGTTTAACTTGTCATGTTTATGTACTGTTCCAATTTTCTCAGTGTTGAGGGGTTTATTTCCATTACATTAGACATGTCATCTAAATCTCAAGTCTGAAACCAATTTATGTTCCTCTGAGAGACAGAGGACTGTCACAGTGAAAAAAAATTACCTAGTCACAGTTTTTTCTTCCTTTTCCTTGTAATATATTCATTTAATACCCATCACTTCCCAACTATCTTGTCAGGATCCTTTATCAACATCATTTTTTAGTGTTCTGCTCATTAACTTTTAGAAATACTGCACAGGACTGCATGTGACCAGCACACCATCTCTCTTAGACTTTAGGACACAGCCATTCTTTATGTTAATTGGTCATCTCCAAATTTTCAGGAATTCACAAAAATGTGATATTTCTCAATGTTTTTTTTCTTTTTCAAGCCAGGTCATCTTGATCAATTTATGATGCTTTATGCTCTTCAGTGTTCTGTACTTCAGTAGCATCATGCCTATCAATCATTATTACTCTCTCATTTTTTTTCTTTCTGGCTCCTACAGTCTTATGTTAAACCTTCTGAACTTCATGTCATTTGAACCATTATAATTTAGATCACTGCAAAGTTTTTACTAATTCAATGTTGTTCTTCTTTATAAGAAAGTTGAATACTGAGAATCACCTCCTTCCTGGCAATGTGAAAGCAAAGGCACTTATCTCTACTAGGTCCATGTCTGTGGACAGTATCACATCTACAATGGCTCAAAGTACAGTGACTTTGAACAACATCTGAGTCTGAAGCATCAAATAAACATGCTATTGCTTATTCTGGCTTCTGCTGCTGTGGCCAAGTGTCATGATTACCTTTTTATTATGTTGCCATTGAATGTTTGTCATTCTATCATGTGGTATGAAAATAAGTCAATTATGGTTAACAGACCTGATCTCTTGACACTTCCCATTGTCAAAGAAGAGATTTCAAAGGCAAATCAATAAAATTCAGAACCATGCAGACAGTTTAATGCATATTAAACACAAAATTCTGAACTTACTACAGTGTAATTTAATGAGAGAAAGGCAGTCAGGGGAAGCCAGCAAGGTCTCTAGGCCTCTGTAACTCAACTTATTTATTGCTTTATGATGTCCATTGCTCCCAAATCTCTGAGAAATCAGAAGAAGTGAGACTCTGAGCTCACTAACAACATCCAGGACCATCTGAAATGCTCTGGGGTATCAAGAAATCTTCACTGGAGTGGCAAAGTAGGGATGACAGCTGAAGTTCTGAACTTGTCCATAGATTCTCTGTCATATTGGCCAATCTAGCACAGATTTCTGTACCACACCATATGGTATGGCACCCTTGGTACTAAACTTGTGGTTGTGCATCTGTGTTCAGCTGCTAATTCACAGACTATGACATGAAAATGTAGTTGTTTGAATACCAGTATCTAAATTTGTGTCTATGTGTCCCTTTTAATTGACGGGGGCTTCAGCAAACTGTATCCATGTAGGCATCCTATTGTAATTGAGCTGCCCTTGGATATTCCACCTTACTTCCCACCTAGGGGTGCTTTGTCACAGCTGACAGTGCCAGGAGGAAACACATCCTGGGTGGATGAGGTTGAGCAATAAGGTCTAGTGGAAGGTGTCCCAGCCCATGGCAGAAGGGTTGGAACTGGATGATAACTTTAAGGTCCCTTCTGATACAAACCATTCTATGATTCTATGATATTCCAAATGAAAGGGCAATAGATGGTTCAGATAGCAACTGGCCTGATATCTGGAAAACTATTCAGTACAAGCAAGAGAGTCCAGAGGGTTTATCAGGTCACTGTGATGTTGCCATATCTGCTTGACTAGCTCAAATCTTTCTAGATTCAGTTCTCTACTGCTCTACCTCAGTTACATGGTTCACCACTACTTCAAATGTGCTGGTTTTCTGTGTCTTGTTAGAGGAGACCATTGCATTGCAAGGTCTCCCATTCAGAAATAGTCACGGATATAATTTTTTTTTTATTCTTTTATTAGGATTTTTTCTGATTACTGTTTCAGTTATAGGATTAGCTGGTTTTCAAATGATTGGGACACAGAGAGGGAAGTCCTGGGAACAGGAAGACTGTAAGAGTTTGAACAGGCATCCAAAGAAGAGGGTAGCTGAGAGAAGACGTGGCTGAAGTGAAGGAATTTAGAAGAGGAACTGGCAGCATAGTTGTCAACACTAAGTATCTGGTGACTCCTTTTCATCCATGTCTTACTATGAAGCTTACATACAAACAAAGGAATGAATTTGTTATATCATATTTTTCCCCAAGACTTAGTGAAGACTTTTTCTGAATGTACTTTCATGGATAGGACTTTAGGACACTGTATTTAAACAACTTATGCTCCATCTACACTTTAACAGAAAATATTGGGAACATGCCTTGATGTTCATCAAAGAGGCGTACCATAATGTAAACTGAGATCTCTCTGTTGTGTTTAGAAAGTGTTAAAGCTTAAATGGAAGCAGAATTTAAACACAGGAAAGACTGGAGACACTGGAGTAGTTAGGTAAAATTTCTGACTGTCAGAAAGCGCTGAAAATGTAATGCAGTATTGCTGAAAAGTTTTTGAAGCTTAAATTAGCTTTCAGTAGGGTCAGGCTGAGTTGTCAGATGTATTCTCAGGAAGCACAGAAAGTCTTTATGGATACGGCAGCACTTGCAGGTCCTTCTAGAAGCAGCATTCACAAGCTGTCAGGGTTCCAAAGTCTCAATTTATATTCTAAATTATGTTGCTGGTCCAGTGTCTATGACATAGGCTTTTCACCTCGCTGTGTCTGCTCTGCTCAGGGGAAGTTGCCTGGAACAATATGTTTGCCCAAGACAGAGCATTGCTTTCATTACTGGCTCTCACAGTAGAGCCAGTAATTGGAGCAGTACAGTTGAGAGTGTAATTGCTAGTCTGGGCACATGAACTAGTGACACTGATTTTAGCAGCAGTCATTGGACAGCACATGTGAACAAAACTGGAGATTCTTCAGGGAAAATTTCCTTCTGCCAAACAAAATGTTCTTTTTCTTGTTCATACAGAAAAACACCCTTGACCTTTTCAAAGTGTTGGGAGAGTCTACAACCTGTGAGAAAGCTTCTGAGATCTCTTGCTCATAATGTATTAGTACCTATGCATTTCTAATTGGGTTATTATTTAAATAAAAATACGTATTTTATAGACATCAGTGTAAAAAATAATTCATCCAGTACTACGTGCAGCTGCAAATCATAAACTAGGACATGAACCTAAGGATTTGAATTTTAGAAGGAACTTCTGTCATAAAAGGCAAGAGGCAAGGGTGTTCCTCAATTCTGTAAGTTATCTTTTTTTACTCCAAGTAAGGTTGTCCCAGTAAAATCTATACTGAATTGTATTGTGGCAGCATTTTCTTTATTCCAAGACCTGACTGTCCTTCAGATAATATGGTTTGCTATCAGCAAGGAAATAAATCTGTGACAGTAACACTGTTCTGGTAGTATGTGCCAGAAATGAGAAGACAGTTCCTATAAAAGTGAGACTATATTCTATAGGTGTTCAGTATCAGACTTTGTCTTGGGAAAATAATTTACTCTCGTTGACTACATACAAAGCTATTTGTTCCAAAAATATGGGTTTTATTTCCACAAATTGAAATTTTTATTGTTTTTTCAACCTCTAGTATATTTAAGTATCAAAAACTGTTACTGGCACTGTTGCATTTGCCTCTGCACTATTTTAGCTATGATCCAGGAATTCTCTGCTTCACATCCAGATTAATGAGAAGGAGGTGGTATTTGCTGGCTTTTTTCTGAGGTTCATAAATTACTTTAAATAAGCAATTCACAGAGCTGTAGCAGCCAAGCAAAATAAATACCTGTATGTCCATTAGAATGTAAATGAACTCATTACTGTGCCGGTTTCTGACCTTTTCTCATGGCTGTATTCTTGCTAGCACAGACTCCTTGCTATTCATGAATGTGAAATTTAATGGTAGTTTGAGATTCTCTGGTGTACTTTAGATTATATTCTCATAGACTCAGGTGACTGGTGAGGGTCCCAGCTTGAACAGCAAGTACTTCTATCATTCATGACTTTGAATAGCTGTCCTTTTTCTAATTATTGAATATCTGAGTATTGTTGCAAATCTGTTGCTTAAGCAGACTAGGTTAGTGGAACTTCATGAACTGCACAAAAAGTGCTCCTATGTATAAAAAGCTGAATATTGGTTCATGAACTGCACAAAAAGTGCTCCTATGTATAAAAAGCTGAATATTGGTTAAGTACCTGACTTCACAGTTTTGTATAAGTTCTATAGACTTAGAATCTTAGACTCATAGAATCATAAAAAAGTTCAGGTTAACCCACCAATGCAAGCTCCACCAGTAAACCGTGTCCCTAAGTACCACATCTACACGTCTTTTAAACACTTCCAGGAATGGTGACTCAAATTCACTGGGCAGCCTGTTCAAGTGCTTCGCAATCCTTAGGTGAAGAAATTTTTCCCAATATCCAATCTAAAGCTCCCCTGTGTAATGTTAGGCCATTTCCTCTTGTCCCATCTCTTTTCATTTGGGAGAAGAGATCAGCCCCCACCTCACAACAACCTCCTAACTGAAAGGTATAGATTGATAATGTTGCCTCTGAGCCTTCTTTTCTCCAGGCTAAACCACCTCAGTTCCCTCAGCCACTCCATATAAAACTTGTGCTCCAGACCCTTCCCCAGCTCCCTTGCCCTCCTCTGGACATGCTCCAGCACCTCAATGTAGTGAGCAGCCCAGAGCCAAACACAGAATTCAAGGTGTGGCCTCGCCAGTGCTGAGTAGAGAGGGACGATCAGTGCCCTGTTCCTGCTGGCCACACTATGTCTGATACAGGCCAGGATGCCATTGGCCTTCTTGACCACCTGATCACACTCTGGATCATGTTCTTCTGGTTGCCAACTGGTATCCCCAGGGCTTTTTCCACTGAGCCACTTTCCAGCACTCTGCCCCAAACCTGTAGCACTGCATGGGGTTGTTGTGAGCCACGTGCAGGACCTAGCACTTTGATTTGTGGAACCTCACACTATTGACCTTGACACATTGATCCAGCCTGCCCATATTCTTCTGCAGAGCCTTCCTGCCCTCCAGCAGATCAACACCTGATGTCTTCGGCAAACTCTCAGACGATGGGCTTGATCCCCATGTCCACATCATTGATAAAGATATTAAAGAAGCCTGTTCGCAATACTGAGCCCTGGGGAACCTCACTAGAGACCAACCACCAGCTGGATGTCACTTCATTCCCTACCACCCTCTGGGGCTGGCCATCCAGCCAGTTTTTAACCCACATCATAAACTCTCTTCAACCAAAGTAGCCAGTATGGCCTTGTTGCCTCTGACTCATCTTTCTGCACATGGGGAAGGCCTGTTCCTGCACTTTTAAGATTTCCTTCTTGAAGAAGGCAGCCTTCCTGGACTCCTTTGCCCTTCAGGACTGCCTTCCATAGGATTCTCTCCACAGTCTCCTGAACAGGCTAAAGTCTGCCCTCCAGAAATCCNTTTGCCCTTCAGGACTGCCTTCCAAAGGATTCTCTCCACAGTCTGCCCTCCAGAAATCTGAGGTGGCAGTCCTGCTGACATCCCTCTTTTTCCCCAAGAATTGAAAACTGTAATTTTGTGATCAGTGGACCCAAGACAACTTCCAGCCATCACATCACCCACCAGTCCTTCCCTGTTCACAAACCGCAGTTCCAGCAGGGTGCCTTCACTAATTGACTCCCTCACTAGCTGTGGCAGGAATTTATCTTCCACACACTCCAAGACCCTCCTAGAGGGGTGTTTCCTCTCCCGTGTGTTGTATTTCCAGCAGACATCTGGTAAGTTGAAGTCCTGTATGAGAACAAGGGCTAGCAATGTGAGACTTCTCCCAGCTGCTTATAGAATATTTTGCCTGCCTCTGCATCCTGGCTGGATGGTCTACAAGACTCCCACTATGATATCTGTCTTGTTGGCCTTCCCCCTGATTCTTACCTATAAACACTCAACCCTGTTGTCACCATCATTAAGCTCCAGCAATCAGGACAGTGCCTAACACACAGGGCTACCGCATCACCTCTGCTTCCTTGCCTGTCTCTTCTGAAGAGTTTATAGTCATCCATTGCAGCACTCCAGTCATGTGAGTCATCCCACCACATTTCTGTGGTGGCAACTATGTGATAGATTTCCTGCTGTGTTGTGTCTTCCAGTTCCTTCTGTTCATTGCCCATGCTATGTGCATTGGTGTAGACACACTTCAGTTGGCTATTGTTCCTTGCACCATTTTGGGGGGAGAAGCCCAAATTTCTCTGTGACCATTGCCAGCCACTTTCATGTTTTCTAGTACATCAATAAGCTATCATGTCTTTGCTGCTGCATAGATCTCCATCCCCTACCTCCACTGAGACAGCAGGCCAAAGGACCATCCCTCAAACATTGACATACAGCTTATTTTCTAGTGAGCCCATTTTTATCCCTTACCCCCTGCAAATCCAGTTTAAATCTCTTTCAGTGAGTCGTGCTAACTCCTGTGCATAGATTTCCTGATCCTCCTAAGCCTGCTCACCTCCTCGCAGAGCTCTGCCACTGGGCACAGATGTTCCATTACCTGGGAGGTGCACCTGCTTACCAAGAAGCCTGAAACTCAGAAGAGAAGAAATACAGTCTTAGACTCATGATGCCCACAAGTGACCTGGAGTAGAGAAAAGCCATAGAAGGTGATATCCCAATAGAGTCTAAAGATCTAGCTGACCTTCCTATGAACTGTGCCTGCTTTTTTCCTTGAACTTTCATAGAATAATTATCTGTGGGCAGGAATGCATCCATTCTTTGGCATCACTTTACAAAGGTATAGTAGGCCAAAGGGAGTGAAAACCAGTGCTGATTTAAACTGGAGCACTACTTCTGTTGCAGTTTCACTTGGGTTGAGGTCAGGAGCAACAGAATAGTAGAGCATAATGCCACCACAAGGAGCTACTGAGCATCGGTTTGTACTATTGTGAGTCTTTTTTTCAGGAAAATCTGGTTTTAGTAACATATGAGCATCTGTATATAGCCATAAAGAAGACAGATGTATTTCACAGTTTTATTAATCTGAACCTACCTTTGTTGTAACAATTGATGACTGGAACCAGCCTTCATCTCAGTACAACACACTGCTATATCAGTCACTTACCATGGCACTAGTATGTAGCATACTGCAAGGGAAAAGGCACTCAGTCTAACTATATGGAGTGTTGTGGGCCTGATCAAAGATGATGGGTCATTCATCTCACTCTGATGTGGGATGTGTTGATTTTTGACCCATTGCATCAGGTGCCATCCCAGCTAAAGACCAAATGGATCCTCCACAGCATGGCACCCGTCACTGAAGGACAGCTGACAGCAGGACTAGCTAACTATGCTTGAAGAGCTAGAGCTCCCAGTCTTCTTACACCTACTCTTTATTTCAAGGTAAACAAACTTTTTGTTGTTGCTAGAGTAAGAGCTCAATACTTGGAGGTGTTTGAAAAAGACGGACCTTTGAAAAAATATTGTGTGATAATGACTGATTTTATTAAAATGGAACTACTAGTTGCCATTCCCTATATGTCATCTGATATTTTAAATATGACATGATTAACTGAAACTTTTTATCACTTATTTTCATAAGTATAATTTCCATTTATTTTAATTCATTTTTTCCTTTTAGATTTTACTACAGTAGATAAATTAATTGAATTTACTTGTTCTCATTGGTCATGTTTCTTTTTCTTAAAAGGGGAAAATGTTTGAAGAATGATTGAATTAATGTTATATATTTGTTCTATGTACACATGAAAAAAACATAACCTCTCCCACTAGTATTTTTTGAATTTTAGCTGTAGGATATTTTGATTCTTAATGTGCTAGCCCAGTTAGCTTCAGTTCTATGCACTCAACCTGACCACACCTAGCATAGCTCAACAAAAGGTAAACATGCAGAGGGAGAAGCCAGGTGTAACGTGAATGGTAAGAAGCAGTTCCTTTCACCCTGTGGGTGTCCATGTGAGTCTGAACTCTCAGAGAAGTTCTGCACTGTTACATCCATTTGAAGTTAATGAGTATTTGACACCTTTGGAACTGAGGCCCCAGCGTAGACAACTGATGGACTTCTCAGGGATCCCAGTAAGACAAAGGAAAAAACACAGGGGGAAAAAAATCTACTGTTACAGTAAATTTGTACCCCTTTTTTAGAAAGGAAAACTTTTGATGAAGTCTTGTCAGATGGATGTTGATAAGATGCCCATGGTGTCAGTTAATGCTCTCAGAGTGCTCATCAGCCATCTGTTCAGTGACTTCCAAGCATCTAGGAAGGAGAAGGGTCTGTGCAATGCTTAGGACAGCTTCACTCAGGAAGCCATATGCAGCAAGGATATTAAAGCAAAAATAAATAAAATAAAATAAAATAAATTTGAATAAAAAGAGCCAAGTAGAAACTAATGGGCTGTCACCCATTAAAAGTGAAAGTGTGACAAGTGATGTGGAGGGACGCTAACTTGCCCTGAACATTGCATTAGATTAAAGGGCTTTATCTTTGATGCTGGTGAGTTCCTCCCCACAGCACTACCACATGCCGTCACTGCAGAAATCAAACTGTTCCCAGGCTTCAGTTTAATTATACATACACATCTGCCACAGAGGTGAACATCATTAAAAGTCCTGAGACTTAGCAATAGCTACTTTTTAGTTACTTATGATTTTTCGAGGTGTGAAGAACTTTTCCAGGAATCAATGCAAAATAGTGAGACTAATGAAGATGGAACTGTAGCAAAAATCATCCACATGGCAGCAGACCAATAACCAAAGGCTGTTTTTTTATTCCTGGCATTATGGAATGTGCCAAATTCAGGATTTTTAATGAAAAGAAAGAAGAAAAAGGAAACAACTCAAGACTGTCTTGCAAATGCTCTAAGTCTTGTCTGATAAGCTGACTTTAGAAAACTGAACTTTTCAACAATAAATCCTGGCTAAAGTATAAGGCACTTGATATCTGTAAGCATATTTTACAACAAAAGCATACTTAAATTTGGATATATGAAGGAATAGATACAATGAGTGTGATGTGATTTGTCTTTTGTTGCAGGATATCTTCATCAAAAAGGAGAAGTACAGTAAACTGAAGCTGGAATTTGCCTTGATCTGAAAAAAAAACATTTTTTCACCCTAATATATTTGAATCCAAAATATTTTTTCAATTCTCAGTGGTTTTTAGTAGAGTCACAGCATAGAAACCATCACAGCTCTGATTTCCAGGGAAGCTCATTTTGGAAGGTGGTAAATACAACTTCAAATGCAATGTCAAAAATAATTTTTCTAACAGTGCTTTATGAGAAAATGTAATTCTGATTTTTAAAAAACATGTGGTTGCTACTGTACCTCAGCTTATCTATTTAAAATTAAAGTAAAGTTTCAATGGGTTGGCCACCAGCTGCTGTTCCTCATTACAGTTTAAATGGCCAACATTGAAGAAGAAATAATTGCATTCATGAAACTAATTTTGCAGAAGTGTATGAGGTTATGGGTTTCATCCTCACATGTCTACATGCTACCGCAGTATTTTCCCGCTAGGACCTGGCTGAATGGTGGTGGTTGCTCTTTAACACAGGCCAGTAACCCCACTCTCCGAAACTAATGCAGACCTGTACTGGCTATCTTTACTAGGAGTGTTAATAAAGAGTTATTTAAGACTAGTAGGAAGACACAGGAGGCTTCAGAAACTGGGCTACAGCTTCGGTGGTGAGGTTATTATGAGAAGGGATAACTGTCAGGCACATGGGTGAGCCAAAAGCCACTCATGGTAAGAACAGGCTACATGAAGTATTTCTAGGTGGATCTAAGTTGACTTTTATTATTTTTATTATTTCACATTTTAAAAGTGTATGTGAATATGGAGGTGAGGTGTGTTTATATGCATATAGTATTCTCAGATACTCAGGTTTTTATAGAAGACATCGTAAGTTGGACCGTAGGAGTTTGGGAATTTGGGAAGGGTTAGATAGAATTCTGGAAGTGGGATGAGGTTGTAAGACCTTATCCAGTATATGTGCCTGGTTAGATGCGAGTTGGTTAGAAGGTTGAGCAGTATTAATACTGTATTAATATCCACCAGAAGTTGATAGCTGCACTCTGTGGAGAACAAATTTCAGTCCTGGTGGTAAATCAGTATCAGTACATGAACTAATGCCAACCTGCCCACAGCTGTCATTCAGGTGGGATCCCACTGTCCCTGGTGGGGAATACTCACAGCATGTAAGGAGCGCCAAGAAATCAAGGGTACAAGGGGTGTTGTGAAGTGAGGTCAGACTAAGTGAAAGTCCACTGCTTCTCATCGCTGGCTGTAGACCTGGCTGCAGAAGGCCAACACTGTTGAGTATGCACTGAATGCACATTATTAAGATATATTCTTTGGGTGAGATTTTAAGCCTCAATTTTCTACATGTAGAGGATTTGGTCCCATACTTAAGCAGAGCACTATTTAAGGGTGAAAGTTAGAAGGGAGGGTGCAGTCTACACAGGAAAACACATTTTGTTTTTATGCCTCTTCATGTGAAGTTTCTGTTACACTTATAATGTTCTACATATGCTTTATACTCTTGAATTCTTGAATTTGCAGCAATGGTTCCATGTCTTTAAATACTAGTGATAAGTCTGGATGTTTGGAGCACAATTAACCATAATCAGTCTCATATTGAATAATTGATCATGCCATATATTTGGTAAAAGTCAATTTTTGGGGGAAAAAATATGTTTATTTCAGCTGAGAATCCAAATCTTATGTGAAGCAACATTAAAATCACTAAGAAATTCATAAAAGGTATAATGTATAGCTTGCTATATGGAACTAGGCCTTTATCTATTTAGCTTAAAACCTGGTATTTGGCAGAGGTGAGAGACCATCGCATCTAACATGAGGTCTCGGTGTAACAGCTGAACTTAAATCTGAAGAATGTATTTTAATATTAGTTCCAAGGTTTGTTATCATTAGAGATTTTTGCCTCTGTAACATGCTTTTGTACACATATGGATCTCCAATTTTATTTTTTTTTAAATCTTTCTTTAGGTCTTTTAATTCTCTGGCATCTTATATATGTTAGTTTTCTTAACATAATTTCATGCCATGTGAATAAATATTGCTTTTTATTTGTTTTGAGTGTAGATGTTGTCATTTGTATGTTGCAGTCTGTGCCCATAACCAAACTAAATATAAGTCGATGTTCTCCTTGTTTGGGGGAATAATTGAGTTCTTTTAAATTGAAGGTTTATTAAAAAAATCTTCATGTATATGTCATTA
Source organism: Campylorhamphus procurvoides (assembly GCA_013396655.1). Lineage (NCBI taxonomy): Eukaryota > Metazoa > Chordata > Aves > Passeriformes > Dendrocolaptidae > Campylorhamphus > Campylorhamphus procurvoides. Next base: position 104,354 of record WBMV01005273.1, on the reverse strand, counting down.
TTTATTTGATTTATAAATACTATATTTTTAATTGACAGTAAATTTTTTCTGGTAACTACAGCATAACTTCTTTTTAGGGGGAGATAGTAAATAAATAGGAAATATGAGACTTTTCAGTTTAACCAGGAGTAATCTTTGCTGACAAGAAGTTATAGGCAGTGCACCAGGACCAATGGGTAGAGTGTTACTTCTACCAGTAGTTTCCTAACAACAAATCAGGGTAGTAAGTTGATTTGAGCACATTTCAAGTCTTATCTTTAACTCTGAGAGGAAAAGTACTTTTTAGATTTCACTCTTATGAGCTGCACAGAAACATAACATGGTAGATAGATAGATAGATAGATAGATAGATAGATAGATAGATAGATAGATAGATAGATAGATAGATAGTAGCCATCTGCCGTCCAATAAGTTATTAAATAATCTTCTGCTACCAAATCTTTACTGAAAGTGATGTACAAGCCAGTCTGTCAAGGATACCTGTTACCTCAGCTTGAATTTGCAGATGGAAAATAATCCGTCTACTTGTTAATACAGCGGATTTTATCCAGGCACCAAAGAGTCAGTAAAAACAAACCTTTCCAGGATTACTTTTTCCAATATACTTTTTTTTTTGTAAAGCACTATCCGCTTATACATCAGTACTACTAAACAGCCAATGTTTCACTACAAATGGCTCAAGTGCTTTTACCCTGCAAGATATTTCAGTTGAAATGAATTAAGAATCATGGCAAGAAAAATTACCTCGTTATCACAGAATTCTGGGAACCTTAAATACAAATAAAATTTCAGTTGTAATTTGTCTGTAGAAAGATACTATCTTAGTGCTCTCATGATTTTTTTTCTTTCTAGACTCACCTTAGAAAAATAAATAATAAAGTCAGTATTACCCTTCCAGGTGAATTCACTTTTTGAATGAAAGAACAGCCTTCCTATTAGATATCTCAGTTTAAGCCCCATTTCTGTTTCTGACAAAACAAATTAATTCTTTGTTATTAGTTTTTAGTCTTACCTAGAAATGTTCACAGGGTTGCTTTTTTTACCTGCTATTAAACTGAGTTTTTTAATGAAAGATACGCTGAAAGCTGGTATTTTAAAAAATGTGACCCAATATCCTTTGAAATTCCTGGTTTTATTTAATATTTTCTAAGGTTTTTTAACATTGTGCTACAAAAGAACAGCATTTACAATGAGTGTTTCAAATTATCTCCTCTTGTAAAAAACATATCCAGAGTTTTAAGAGTTTATAAGCTACAATAGTTAAAATTCAAGAAAGTCATGGAAGCAAGTTATCAGTCAGTCAGTAACTGAGGAAGAGGAGATAAGTACTTGTATAAAAGAGGTAGCGATGTCTGGCACTTGCTAACTATGACCAAAAACCAGGGCAGTATCAAAACAAGCAATCCTCTCAAGACATGGTCACCTTATCTAGACTGATGAAACAGTTATTTTGTCTCCAGGCTTTTCTTCTAAAAAAATCTCTTGTATTATTAGGTTTTGTTGATGGGATGTTCTGAATGCTTCTTCCTAAAGGTGCGACTGCATTTGACACATCAATACCAGGTCATTTGGTGTCTTATCCAATGTCCAGCAAGACATTTGGAAGTCCTTTTGCTTAGTTCTTTTAATTTCAACCTAATCCCATGCTGTTTGTAAAGTATGGCAATGATCTCAATAGCTCCACTTGCATATATATATATGTATGTATATATATATATTTATATGTATTTTTTCTTAGAAATTATCCCTTGTGTTTTGTGTTTTCACCCCTTGTGTATAGAGAATTTCCATATCTATCAATATTATCTGCAGACCTGAATGAGAATGGGAGCATAGACACCACTTAGCCTTCACTCTTTATGCATCGGAAAAAGCTGCTAACATTATTTTTTGTTTATTTCAGGTTTCTTTTCTCCATGGAAAACTCCAAAGCCTGTAAGTTCCCTTTCAAAATTATACACATTGAGTTCATAAGATGGAAATCATTCAGAGCAAATTTCTGTAGGCTTTCATCAAACCCTCTGTTCCCAGCTCATGAGGTGCCCCTCAGCAGTGCCCCAGCTGTAGGTGGCACAGCACCAGGGGTGGCCTCGCTGGTTGGCTCTGAAGGTCTGTTCTCTTGGAGTCTGCTGGTCTGGAGAAAGGAACACCTTGATGATGAGAGGGCTGCCAAGAACCAGAAGTGCAGTGGCTTAAAGATAAGAGGTCTGGAAGAGAAAGCAGCAGAAGGCCCCAGAAATGAGACAAGTCTACTTCTTCTAGTTGCCAAATTCTTTGACATTAACATGCACTTTTTCTGATTTAACATCTCAAAGTGATTCTTATTCTTTCTTGCATGGTAAATCTAGAGCTGCAAATAGTCACACTTCAAGGGAGAGCTTGAAGGACTAGATAACTTACTGAGGTGCCTTCTAATTAACTTTTCTGTGTTTCTGTGATTATGACCTTTAAACCCAAGGTATAAATACTTTTTCTACTATAAGACTGTAAGAAATGATTGTATTTATTCTGTTGACACCACTTTATATAATTTTTTGAATTTGTGACAACATTCATAGTATAAAGAAGAAATCTTAGGCTACTATTTTTGGTTGTCTGGTTTGTTTTATTCTTGCAGGTTTTTGTGTTGTTTTGGAGGTTTTTTAATTTGGATTTTTTATTGAGATTTTATAGACCTTAAAGCAGTGCTTAACTCTCATAAGAGATGTGTGGAGGGAAATAGAGCCCTGACTATGCCTTAAGGCTTCTAAGAGCAATAGGAATAACAATAGCAATGTCTTTTAAGGACTTACAGCTTTCTTATTGAGGGGCAGCAGGGGAAATATGTTGACTCGGAACAACTTAATATACTTACATGCTTAATGTATTACCAAAATAACTTCTGTAGCCTGTTGAGTACAAATAGCACTTAATTAATAAGCTGATGCAATTCCACCAGACTGCTTCAGCTTGTGATGTTTTTGATGTAAAAGGCTAGGGGATGTTTGCAATACATTGCAAAAAGTATTGTGTAAGTTGCTTTATTGATCTCTGTAGTTGTGAAAATAAATCTAACTGTTGAGGCTTGTTTTCACCATTTTAAGTTTCCTGTCTGTCTGGGGCATTCAACTTTTAATCTCAGGTAAAAAGTGGTGAAATAAAGAACTTGGAGCATGCTTGTTAAAGATCCACTTTCAAAGACCTCCAATTTTCCATATTTAGCCTCTTTATTTACACATCAAATATATAAATATCAGTATATCGTTGATGGTTGTCTGCACTGCTTTGTTACGTAAACAGTATAGTAGTTCATGCTCAGTAGAACTTGCCAATAATCAGAAAATAGAAAAACAACCTGAGTGGTGCAGTTTTTCATGCAACAATGTGACGGAACCAGGGATCACAATAACATAACACTGTTGTGTGTGGATACCATGCTTGAATGCCAGCTAACTGTTTTGGGGCACTCTCAGCAAGAGATTTTACAAATGATTCATCAAGTTAAGGTAGTGTGCATTCCTCTGTCTGTCACCTCTTTTAACTGGAGAAATAGTCAGGCATAAATTTCTAGTGTCCAAGACATGAAGATAAGATTGAAACCAAGTGTCTCTGCAGCACTGAGTAGCTGCAGACAGTCTGAAGCAGGAAGCCCAGCACGGGAGGTTTAGAAAGGGTCCCCAACTCCACAGCACAGCCCTGTAGCTGTGTCACAGCCAAGGAGAACAGAGTAACCTGCACTGACAGAAATCTCCTATGCTTCATATGTATTTAGTCCATGTATTATATATCACGTATAATATGACTAGTGAAAAATGACCATGGACAATGTCACCAAACCATTACCCCAACTTTGATTTGATGCCCTGCACTCAATACCATGCTTATTCTTTTCCAAGAGTGCCTTCATCTGTGAGTTGGCATTATGATAACTCACATTACAAACCACTGTGTGACTATTTAACTAGTTTGTATGGTTTTGGGAGATACCATTCCCCTTCTGTGTATCTACTTATGCAGCTGATTATTTTATCAGTATTGCTAGCAAGTAAGAATGTTTTGCTCAGTTTTTAACTTCACACTTGAAGATTTAGAACTAACAAGCAAGCAAGAATTAGACATATGGGACCCAGTAGGGTTTTGCCAATTGGTCTCCAGTTTCCTGTCCTTTCTGCACAGAAAAGTTTGCTCATCAAAGATAACTGTATTTTCCTTTATCTTTTTAAATCTTTCTTTAAATATTTTATCCAGTTTCACATTTTGAAAGAGGTAAGTGGTCTATTTCCCCAGCACTGTCCAAGAAATTAGGAAACTCATTTCTATATAGACAGGGCCCCACAGATCTTTCTGCTTCATAGAGATAAGATAAATAGTTTGGTTTCAATGATTTGTATTCTTTTTTTATGTTCCTAAGAGAAGGTAAAATTTAAACATATTTCTCCAGTAATTTCCTTGGTGATAAGGAACTTGAATTGAGCCCAGTTCTCCTTTCCTGTTTAGACATAGGGATCATAGGTTTGTCAATGTATTGCACAGGATCTGCGTACCTGTAGTGCTCTCTTACATCACATCCAAGTTGCCATCTTTTGTTCTCACTGAAAACAAATGCATCTTCCTCGAACAACATTGGCAAGTGTTGAATACAGTATTCCATGTCTTCATCATTAGTACTTAACAGACTAGTATTTTCCTTTCTCAACCTAAATATCACACCCAGCAGGTATTAGTGCATGACAGTCATCGTGTAATTGACTGAGGTACCTGGATATTTCTTTTTGTCATTCTTCTGAATGAACCAGCCCTACTTACTGCTGAAACTCTTGACAGAAGAGCAGCTTGAATTGTAACACTGCTCTGTAAAAGAATGAGGTTCTCAACAACTTGAAAAGGCCAATATCCATAATCTTTTTATTCTTAAGTATGAGGCTGAGAAGGTCAGATCACCTGGGATGTGCAGCATTATAGTTATTCATCAAGTTCACAACTCTTAAACATCTGTAGCTTGCACATATTTGGTGTGGGAAAAACCTGATGCTGTTAATCATAAGAACAGAGAGCAAAGCCTACCTGCTGAGCCAAACAGCTTCTGAAACCAAGGGGCTAAAGACAAACAATAATCACAGAATTTGTAGACCAAGCTTGGTGTAAGCCTGCAATCATCTTCGATAAGGCTCTGCTGATACAACAATACAAGTCAGTGGAATTTAGTTACAGTTCAGTTTGTTTCCAAGAGGCAATTTTTGTGTAATTAACATTGTTGGGTTACAATGACCCCCTCAGGAGGGGTCAAGTACTCATTTCCTAGGATAAAATTAGAGTTTTGTTTAACTTGGCCTCTTCATATAAATTTGCTAATGCAATTTAATTAGTAGAAAATTAATTTTTCTTCAAAAAGAAAAATGTAGATCCTCAAGCCTTCTTTTGCACAGCTTGTCATATCTCCAAGCTTGATGTACTTGTGAGACTGCTAAAGACAGTCTTGAAAAAAGCACAGATTGAAGTGTCTTTCATGCACAGACGATACGCTGCTGTGTATTTCTTTCCTCTAAATGGTCTGGAAGAGTTAAAAGCCTTATTTATCCTGTGCTTGGGAACTTGGTTGGATGGCGCTGATTTAGTTTTTTATATAAGAAAGGAATAGTAAGAAATTAAAAAGACTCTATCAAACTAGTGCTCACTTTTCTCTCACCATGCTCTGTATTTTAGCATTGAACACTAGATGCTCAAATGCTTGCTGTAATAATTCTCTCTTTGGCTTTTGATTTTCTTTTTGTTTTGTTTTGGGATTTTTTAATCTTCAATAGAAGCTATAAATTCTGCTCACAGTTACAGTAATCTACTTCCCCTGGGCAGCTCACTATTTTCATGCATTCTCAGGAGACACAGCATTAAGATCATTCAGTTGCTACCCTGTCTGGTCCTTCTTTGTTAAATGCTACTTTCAGTTCTGTATTTTGATGGATCTGATAAACTGCATCTTCACAGACCCACAGATTGCACCATTAGCAGAATAATTTCCAGTAGCTCAGCACATTCTGTGAGAGATACTCTACATGTTTCAGAAGTAACTCTGGGCCTTATCTGAGAAAGATCACATCTTCCTATGGGCCTCAAATTAATAAGTAAATTTAACCAAGTTGTTTTATAAACAGCACAGCACACACCTTTCTCTTCAAAAGGGAGAAAACTAATTTACTAATTTTACAAAACACACCTTCAACAGAAACCACTGTCTTTGGTGTCATTGTGGAAGTCAAAACTTCGCCTTTATTCTCTGTATGTTTTATTCCAGATGATGGAACGATGGGAGAATCAAGGCAGCCCTCAAACAAGTGTGTCTGCTCCAGCTATGCCACAGAATATTCCCTATCCTCCCGCTCTTCACAGGAGTTCATTTCCTGATTCAACAGAGGCCTTTGATCCACGAAAACCTGACCCATATGAGCTGTATGAAAAATCAAGAGCTATTTATGAAAGTAGGCGTAAGTGAAAGTCCTGCTGACCATTTAAGTATTTTAAGCTTTTTCCTATGAATGTGTCACTGTTGACAGAATTTTCTGTAATTATCTTTTGTAATTTAAAGAATGAAGCTATGAACCCAGTGAACAGAGGCCATTATAAATGATTCAAAAATTCCACACTTACATATTTTCCTAGATCTTTCCTAGATTCTGATATTTGACTTTCATAGGTGGGGGTTTTTAATATACCTTTGGTCTCCTCATTTTGACTGTGAAGCACAGTATATGTGTCACCACATTTTGCTGTGCTATTTTTCTTCATAGGTTAACATTAGGAATATGTCAATTTATCAATGAAAAACAGTTTCACTTATTTTCACCTCAAAGTGAAGTTTACTAAAGAAATTTCAAGTGCATTTGTTTTTATAATAATGTCTTTGGCAAATTTTCACACTGTCCTTGGTAGTTAAAAAGTAGCCCATTGCACCAGGTACTATTTGAAGACCTATACAAAACAGGACTGAGCCATCAGGATTTCCATCTTGATTTGACTTCTTATGCTTTTGGAAGTGTATCACATATTTTTCACAACATGGGTATTTATTCCTTTTGTAGAGAACATTTTAGCTAAAAATATTTTTCTAAATTGTTTAGAGCTTTTGTACTTACTTATTAAGATCAATTCTTAAAAACGTTTTTTACTGAAAGCTTTTTCATCATAGTCATTACTTGCACATGCCACCTTTCAATTAATTTTATAAATTACTAGAGCCTGTAGATCAAATTATGTTATAAATTACACATAAAATATTGCAGCTGATCCAGACGAGCCCATTAATATTAGTTGAGTCCAGAGATCTGGAATATACAAATTTCTTCAGCATGCAAGGAAAGGGGTAGTCTGAAGAAAATATATTCTTGTCCCCAACACTGGGTTGATGCTGTTCTTATTTGCCTTGGCCTTGGTACATTAGTCACGGCATCAGCATGTCCTCTTTGGCTTTGCTATTTCCAGTTCCCAGCAGAATGGGTATGCTGGAGAACACCACCATTCATTTTATATCAGCTCTAAGTGAACTCTAATCTTGTCGCTAAGTTGCATCTCACACTCCTCAGTCCTTTGCCACTGTGGCCAGTGCCACCATCTTCTGCCACCCTGGCCCTATTAGGGGAACTCTTTTTAGTAGAGATTGTCACCCTAAAACTTACTCTACATAGTCCAGACTTTTTTCGTTTGTTTTTGTTTGGGGTTTTTTTGGGGGGGTGGTGTTTGTGGTTTTTTATTTACTTAATAGGTGCTTGAAAATAAAATCCCAAATTTAAAGCTAAGCACTTAAATAGATTCCCAGCTTTTTTGAAAAATACCAAGTGTCTTATTCTACCTAAATATGAGTTTGAGAACTTAATTTAGACCCCTATAAAAATAATTTAATCTTCAATTATAAACTGTTAGGCATAGGAACTAATCTTTCCAGTGTATTTACAAAGACCATGTGGCCCATGCTGGCTGGTATTTTAGTATATTAAATATTGATGACTAATGTAGTATCTTCCTGTGCTCCAGATGTTATTCTTGATTGGGCAGGATTCTCAAGATAGTGTACAAACAGAGACTATAATCACTGAAATTTTAAAACTCTTTGAAATATGGGTCAGGATACTGTGTGGAGTGGGCCAAATAGGTTTGAAAGAAGTAGGACTAGCTATGAATAGAGGCTTGAAGTAGTTTTCAGGCATCTTTCATCTTGCACTTTCTCTTGTGTATTAAGTGCTAGAGTAAAAAAAAAATGAGTAAAAAGATTTGCCTGAGCTGAAATGCTGCTCCCCAAAGTGCAAGGATTTTGTTTACGGTAAAGGGAAAATAAACCATTCCATAGTTAATGAGGGGCTTATCTAATTCAGTACCTCTGCTGAAAATACACTTGATTTCCTATGCTGCTCTAAGAAAAGGAAAACCCTTGGCAAATAATCACTTCCCATATGGATAGCTGGGGATGAAGTAGTTCAGCAAAAATCTGTACATTCCATTCAACAGAATCAGAATCATCTACTGTTGTTAAAGTCATCAAGGCAAGAGTGAAGACTTGAAATGAAGCACATTGAAATTGAAACTGCATTGAAACAAATATCTCTGTAAGACAAGAAAAAGTTATAAATACCACATATATAGATGAGATGCATATTTATACAGCATCTTCTTTCATCTTGATCTGCAATACTAGGAGTTCTATATTAACAGAATTGCCTAAATATTAATGAAAACAAATAAGGTCAATCCATGTTCGCCCTCCATAAACCTGTGGGAGCATAGATCTGATGTCGACTACAAAGATTGGCTTACCCTCCAGAACATGTATTGCACCGTTCAATAAAATGATTAAGTGATTTATTATTCCTGGGTCCCTTCCAAGAGTTTTCTGAGCACTTCTTTGACCAGCATGAACTCTGATCTTTTACAGATATAATCTACTGTGTTCAGGAGCACATGCTGCACCACAGGAAGAGCTTCTAACTCATAGGTTGGAGTTATGCTAAAGCCTGTGTTCCAGTAGTATCATTGCATTTGAGTTCTCTCCAAGAGGCAACTGGAAACTGTATATGAGCCTTTTTCAGCCAGATACCTAGAAAAAATAAAAATCATGAAGCTGCTAGCCCCAAAACAAGGAAGTGAGGGATGGAAAGCCAGACTGCAGTATCCACCCTTCCCAGATTTCCAGCAGTGTCCAATCTTCCATCTAGTCCTGAAAACTTAAACTTGTTCTCTTCTTACAGTATAAACTTGTTCTCTTCTTACAGTATAAACTTGTTCTCTTCTTCAGGATTTTCTCAAAGCCTTGATTCCACAGTTCCCAACAAGTTCTTGTCTGCAGTCATTTGTATCCATTAGTCATGAATAGCTGCCTCCAAAGACCTCTCTTCTCCCTAACATTTTTCTTTCATGAATGCCATAAGCACGCATCTTCACAAATTCCATTTGTCAAGCCTTTGATTGCTTTTATTCTCTACATAGTGCTACTGTTTCCTGAAGAAAGAAACAACAGGAAGGAAATCCATTACTGAGTCAAGTAATTGTCATCTAATTTGAGTATATAAGAGGGAGACTTTCAAGACAATATGGTTTCCTACCATATGGCAGTGTCAGGTTGGTTATCTTTGGAAAGGGCATACCCTAAAAGTGCACAGGAAAAGTTCAGCTACTTCATTTTTTATGGATTGCTTATCTCAAAGCAAGTTTGTCTTATCTGCTGACAGGACCCTCTTTTCATCTTCATCTTCTAAAAATAGGGCAAAGAAGTAAACAGTCATGACCTGGAAAACTCAAAAAGAGAGTGCTAGATTTTTGTTTCACTCACAGTAAGTCTCTGTTACTAAACAACTCATTTTTGTGCTGCTATAGCTCTGAATTTCTACAGAACCTTTTGTTAGAGGGTCTCCCTGCACTCAGCATTCACCAGGACCTCATCAAAGCCTCCTGCTCCCCAGTCAGGGAGTTGAGCAAGTTACGCATCACAGTGGAGTTCTGTGAGGAGCACAAGCAACATGACTTGAAGAAGAGCAGAAGCCCGGTTCTCAAGGTTTTGCTCTAGCTCATGCCTACCTAATGATAGCAAGAAAGAGGCTTCAAGCACAAAGTCTCAATGAAGAAGGATGATTTTCATTCTAGAGGAAATGTTTTTCCACCTAGGAAATATGAAGAACCTGCAAGACTCTGTGATAGGGAGATTTCAGTTTTTAATGACCACATATGAATTACAAAGGACTACTGTTTCTGCATGGGAAACAGCTCTGTAGAGACAATCAGATGATGCATTAGCACAAAGCCAGAGTGTAACTCTATTTTTTAAAATTGTTTGTAACAAATTAGCTCTTACCTGTCAGCTCTAATCTCTTAGCTGTCATGTGCCTCTGCTGTCACCCATGAACTGTGCTTAAAGCTCAGGCAGCCAAAAAAGGAGCATCAGGTATTTCCAAGGACCGAGGAAGATTACCACATCATCTAAAACAACTGCTGAAAAGCAAAAGAAGGGAAATTGTTTTCTGCTTTCTTTCCTGTGTCTTTCTGTCTCTGTTTTGTGGGGGGTTTTCTCTTGTTGTTTTGTTTTTTTGCTCTCTTCCCCCTCTCACACTTATTCTTCACGGTGAAGAGAACCTACCTAAGTTTCTGCTGTGACATTGTTTTGCCAAACTCAGAAATGGAGCAGAAAACCTGCTCAAATAACTGGATACTTTTTTCCCTTTTTTCCATCCAACTATCAATTCTAGGCAAATCCCTTAATTCCTCTCTTCTTACAAAAATTCATAGATTGTAAGTGACAGTGTGACTCTGCTGATAGCCGTGGAAGTTAGGTACAGCAGCTAGAAAATGGAACATCAGATTAGGAATTCCTATTAATGAAAAAAAATATTACTTCATATGCAGCAGTTGTTACAGCTATGACTGGAGCTCCGTAGTTATCATTGGGAGAACTCATTCTCCTGAATTTTACATTTTTGCCTTTATAAATTCTCTTTATCTCTTATACTTTATCTCAATATACTTATATTAAACTCTGTTTACTGTAAATTCACAGTTTCCAACAAACTTTGTTTAGAGGGCCCTGTAGGCAGACATTAGTCAAACAGGAGGCACAAAGCTGTTGGGAATCATAATGCCATAGTATTTCTCTAGTTATAAAATGTATAAAAGAAATTCGGGTTTATATTCCTCTAAGGAAAGCAGTAAAATAAAACATTTCTTACAATGACTAGCTTACATTTGTCCTTCAGTTAGTGTGGTAGCCAAGACTGATGATGTGACACAGAAATGCCAGTAGGAAGAATGAGAAGCCAGTGATAAGCTCTCATTAAAAGTGAAATCTGAACAATTACAGTTTTACCTTTAACTGGAAGCACAAAGGTTGCTTTCTTCAAAATCTCCCATGTTATTTTCTCCTCTGGCCACAGTACTGTGAATTTCCCAAGTCCCTTTCAAATCTGTCAGCTGTTTTATGCACAGTTTTTTGGGGGGTTTTTTTGCTGCCAGAAATTTGGACAAATTGGAAAAGAACCAAAAAGTGAAGTTCACCAACATCTGTGAAATATATAAATAGAAAATGTATTATCATAATTGGCCTCCATAAAATAAGATGTTTTCTTAAGCGGACATAAATACCTTTCTCTAAGGGTTACAGACAAGCATTTCAGTTCATATTCACAGGCTACTTTTCTGGAGTATCACTGTGGGTATTCAGCACAGGTATGTGTTAAATTCGGAAAGATTTGTCAGATGGCATTATACTGTTATAATACTCATAATGTGAAACTTTGAAAATACCACTCTTGCAGAAAAACACTAAGGAAATCAGGTTTCCTAAATTTGATAATCATGGAACATTAAAAAGAAAAAATTAGATGTCTAGAACTGAGTGCACTGTCGCCTGAGGGTTTTGTGGTATCGTCTACAGCTGAGCAGAATTTTCTTGCCAGTGCTTGTTGGCTGAAGAGCTACACAGTTACATTCTTAAAAACTGAAGGAAATTTGTCCCGTAATTGTTACTACAAACTTTTTTCCTGGAAAAAAAATTGCCTCTAACAATTTTTCCCATTTTTGCTCATTTCTGGTCTAAAAAAATACACATTTTGTTTATAGTACTTTAAAATAAATATATATACATCTGTGTGCAGATACATTTGTTGAACTCTGATAACACTAAATACAGAGTATTCTGAAGTATTATGAAAAGGGGGGTTTTGTACGGGTAAAGGGTTTGGGACTATAAATTAGAAAATTGTGTTCTAGTTTCAAATCTTCCTTGAGCTCAGTTTACTGTATCTTTCAGTGTTTCTCTTCCCCACTTAATGCCCTTTATGTCAGTAAGTCATGCCCGCCTTCACTTAGTAAATAAAAGTATTGGGAACTTACTAATTAAGACATCATCAAACTACTGCTTGATGTAGAGTATGAGCAACTGAGTTATAAGACAGTAATTTCTCAAAGCAATTGCCAAGCAGCCCATGTTGGTGTTTCCCTTGCATCTATTGCTACCCAAAGCAACAGCAAAGAGAATGTCTAAGAACTTATATTACTAAATTAATGTAATCCTTTCTTTTTAATAAGAGATGATACATAATGAAAGGAAATTTAGCAGACTAATGTCAAATAGTTTTGTATTGTTCGTCACTGCAGAAAGAGTCACTCACCATGACAAAATGGATTTGTTGCTTACAAGAACTGACAGTGAAACCAAAAGCATTTTCAAATGGAATTATGAGTATATCATCATCATAGTACCGTGGATGTAAAATGGTTTTGATTGCTGGGTTGCAAAGTAGATCCCAAATGACCTCTACTAATATGAAGTGTCAGTTTTACAGCTGATGGCAGTATTAAAGATGCAGTATTCCTTTCTCTTGAACAATTTACACTTTACTAAAAGGTATGCAAATAGATTTTGATCTGCAAAGTGGCAGCATATACTTAAGAAGTCAAAGTAATAATTTCAACAAACCGAGTTGCAGGCATTCAGGGGTTAGCCACAGGTGCATGAGACGAAGGGGTTCTGCATTGCCTGTGTGCTGTGTCAAACTGCTGCCTGCACAGCTTTGAAAGGACACTGCAGCATGAGCACATTCATTCTTCTCATTTGGGAAACTCCTAATTGTCTGAAGCATGGCGAGTACTGAGGTGCTGAAACATAAATATTCCCTAGTACTAGTTTTGTTCCATGTGTTTAGCATTCAACAAAGTCTGATCCAGAAAATAACAGAGTATGGAAAATAAATATTATCATCCTTACCTTTCATCAGCATAATTCTCCCTCCAGAGAATACCAGTGCAGATCCACTGGTGCAAGTAAGAATATCCTTTTGTCGTGTTGTGAGTGAATTGTGCTCCTATGGCTCTATCTTGACAGCAAAGAAACCTGTTAGTTTCACTACTAATTTCATTTAAATCAGAATTGTGTCCCAGGTCCTGTCTATTGCTTACCTGTTTTCACAAATAGATTTCAGTTTAAAAACTCTGAGTGTAATTTATTTTTGACTAAACATGAAGGCAGATGTGCAAGCTTTTTACTGTTCTGTCTTCTAATAACAAAACTAATCCTGGTTTTGCCTTCATCTGACATGTAAGGAATCATAGAACGGTTATCATAGAATGGTTTGGGTTGGAAGGAACCTTAAAGATCATCTACTTCCAGCCCTCAGATCTTGATGTATAGCAAGATTCTTCAAAATACACAGCGGCATCCTCATTATCCATAGCACATAGAGTTGTCCCCGTGGTGGAGATTTATTACTGTTTCAGTTATATACAGGTAGTAGTTCAGAGGACTTCTTAGTTTTACTTTCCCAATTCTTGTTTCTAGGTCCGGTTAGCTGAACTAGAAAAATTAAATCAGCAAATTTATCAAGTATTTTATTATTCATTCAAGCTCTACTTTGTAATTATTTCATTCCTATTTCACATGGAACTCTACAACTACTCATGGCAATGCAGCTGCAGAAGTTCAACCAAAAAGCTGCATATGGAGAATACAGAAATCTTATGTTATAATTTTAAAACTTTCTGCGCTTTGAATGCCAGTTCATGGCGGCAGTCTTGGGTAGTCTCATCTCTTTCTTCTGACCTCTCCAGAATTGCCTTCTGTGCCTATGAGGTGGAGGCAGGGCATTTCACATATTAAAACATGTCAAAATTAATTTAGTAATAAGTAAATGGAAAGTTTCAGATTTCCTTGTGTAAAGATTAGTTTCTGATAAAAACTAATAATTGACAATTTTTTATAAAACAAAGCTTGCTAGTGTCTTTCAGTATTATGGTAAAATTACCAGTTCGATCAGTTTGTTCTTAATAGATAGAAGACATCAGGATGTGCACAAATTGTGTTCATTCTGCTTCGCTGAGGAGCAAGCCCAGCAGTCCTTCCTCATCACTTGGAAGTTGCTTTTCTGCAGGGTCTTTGAGCCCTATTATGTGGGTTTTGGAAAACACTACTTATCTCTCTGCATTTGACATGTGGAGACATTGCTGATTCAGTCCCTTCTTATACATTAAATGTTCTACACAGATCTTTCCTCTTTTGAAGTTTTCTACTAGTTGGTAACAATTTGTTTGTCACATGAGCCCAGCTCCCTAGAGTTTATATTCTGTTGTTCAAAGTGTCAGTGACATAATCACAATTATCCTGTACTGCACACGCACCCAGACTGCTGCCTGCAGATTCTTCCTAAAACGAACTTTCCATTGCTATGGTTACCAAAAACACAAGTCTGCACTTCTAGCGATCATACATTTAAAAATTTTAAGTTTTGATTCAGCATCTTCAGCATAGCGCAGTCCCACATTTCGTGTGTGTGAATTCCTAAACTACAAAGAAAACACATGCTAGATGCTGAGTGGTTGATTATAACATGATAATTAACACCTTGAGACTCTACAGGAAGTTCTGCAAGGCAAAGGAACAAATGACATATTAGACTTCATGAGATTAGCTTTGAGAGAAAATACCTCATTGACAGGCACTTCTGCTTGATCACAAACAATAATTCACAAAAAAAGACACTGCTAACTTATTTAAAATATAAGGCTGTCTGTCTTAACAGAGCAAGTCATTCCCTAATTAGTCACAGTTTGAGCATGGTGGTTGCTGCTTGAGACCAATTCTGGGGGATATTAGGGCAACTGCAGGCAGAAATGGAAACACAGAATGAACCAATCTCACAACTGCTCCAAAGAGCAAAGAGCAATTCTAGCTGAGGGACCAAGAGAAAAGGCTTGTGTCCTTTCAAACCTAAAAGCTTATTGAGACTATCAAGATGAAATTGCTTTCTATACATTAAAATCATTCTGTCTCTTTTTAGAATTCCATTAAGATCTTGAAAGGCTGCGAGTAAAAAAAAAATCATTTCTCCAAGTTTGCAGTGGAGCAGCATTAGTTTCAAAGGTTTTGGTTTTCAGGAGTTGTGCTGCTGCGATATTTTACACTTAGGTAGCACCTCTCACCAGAAGGCTTCCAGATCACTGTACAAAATCTGAAGGAATTATCTTCTCTAACCATCAAAATAAAGATGTGTAGCCAGCTAAAACAGCATAGCCCACACGACACAGCTCAGCACAGAGAGGGAACACAAATACTGCAGGAACACCAAATCCAAAGGAATGCTCCAGTGAACCTTCATTTGGACAGCTCATGGCTGTTGTATAAATATTCTTACCAAAAGAGTCATAAGACTTTCAGTGGCTTCCATCTCCATTTCTGGAAAAATGTCTTCAATCTAGAGCAACTAGTTCAGTATCTCAAGTGAACTGTGAGTTCCTCCTCAGCTGCTGCCACTACAGCCCATGCTGCCTTGAAGAAGCAGTCCACCTGAAGGCAGATACCTTTAGTCCAAACTCTTTCAAAGTGCTACGGAGCTTCCCACAGAAAGGAAACAGTGTCTTATTTCTCTCACCACATCCACATATTTCCAGAAGGCCTAGCCAAAATTGCTGGCCTGCAGTGCATTCTCTGGCTTCTTTATGCCTGCAACTACGTGCTTACAGCATTCCACACCTGTCTTCTTTCTCAGGAAGAAAATATATACTCATAGGTTGCGTCTCTGAAAGATCTTACCCTGTTGATACCATGAAAAATGCATGCTGTGATATTCTGATTGAGTCACATGAATGCATTAGTACTTTATTTGCCCTTTTGTTGGGGGTCAGCCAATGGATGGCCACCTCTGGTCTGGAATATTTTGCAATTCACTCTGGATACTGCCAAGATAACAAAACAGAAATTCTTCTTTAGGACATTTCAAACTTAGCAAAGGAAGCTTGACTGGATTCAGCTATGAACTCACTCCAGATTCCTGTAACGTGAGCAAAGTAGTTTTATATAAAAAAAAACCCCAAACAGTTATTTGCTGTGTTTCATCTGGTGAAATACAAAGACTTTGAAACTACCTGCATGAAAAACATGTTAAAAGGATTTACCTGCATATGCCTACATGTACGTTCCATTGTTGTTATTGGCAATATACATCCCTCTAGCAAACTCCTGCTCTTCTTGATGATAAAAAAGGCATTTAGCAATTGTATTGTATAAGGGCAGTGGTCAAGTCTTCTAAACACAGCCATTAAACTTTCCCTTTTATTGCTGTACTTGAATAAGCACAAATATGGTCACTAATTTTCACAGTTTAAAACACACTAACAATTTTACCTTCATCAGAACCTACGTTACAAAGGAGCATTACCATCTTACCATCTGTTTCACTTTGCATAGAAATGGGCAGGGAGGTTGTTATCTAGCAGGAATATGTACTTGTACCACCTAGGAAGTGAGAAAGGAGGGGATGAAAGAAAAAATTGCAAGGAAAAGTAGAAATTGCACTTTAGTAATTCAAAACACAGCAAAGAAATTGATGCTGCATCTTTAAATAACTTGAGAAATGTATTTCATCTTTAATTCCCCATTTTCCTATTCAGAACAAGTGCTGCCCAGGACTGGTTTTCGAGCGGATTCCTCTGGCAAGTATTCTTCAGCCTTTGTTGTTCTGTAAATTAGTTGTCCTTCATTTTTTGTTTTAGTTATTCTTCTTTCTTTAATCATTTCTCTAGATAATAGCCAGTCATGACTGCCCAGTCACCATTTTATTTTGTATGATCCTTGTGGGGTTGTAGAATGCTTCCTCTATATCTTTTTATAATGGATTTGCATTTTGAGACAGGAAAAACATTTCTTTTTCCTCAGCCAGTTTTTGTATATGTTTTACTGTGTTTTATGTGTACTTTCGTACCATAGTGTTCCATCTTCAGCATAAAAATGTATCCCTATAACTTGTGCCCAAATCTAAGCTTAAGCACTTCTTTCTGTAAAATTGAATTTAATTCTATCTACATTCTCTCACAAATTCTTGCTCCCATACATATGTTTTGGGCTGTAAGAGTGTAAAAGCAAAAACTTAGTGATATTTTTGGGGAGTTTGAATCAACACTGGTTGTGTAAAATGGCAATGGACTTCTTAAAAAAAAAAGCAATATTTGATTTCAAAATGTGATCATGTTAAGTTAAAACAGGCATCCCATACAAAAAAGAAAAAAAAAAAGGCTCTCTTGACAATCCCACTAAAGTTTTTTTGAGTTCTATACAGGTTGGACAGAGATCCTAAATTAAATATGATACTGGGTGGTTTTGCATACCCCAGTAGGGTTTATACTTTGAGTAACTCTGTTAGCACATCAATTCTTTTTTTCTTTTTTCTTTTTTTTCTTGATGATTTTCATACTGAAATTTTTATTTGCCAGCTTTCCCCCCTATAAATATCAAGAGGAACTTTATATGTTTTTTTGAAAAGCTACTCCCATTGCAGACCAGCAGACCCATCATTGTTTTCAAGTTTTTCATGTCTTTCAAGAGCATCTGAAACTCAGATGAAGTTATTGTAGTTTTGTGTCAATCACAATTCACAATTTATAAAGATTTATATGAAACAAAAATCTTCACCATCTTCAGCAAAGGAGTCCTAATTAGTTTTTCTTTTTAGCAGGTAAGTTGAATACACCCAGAAAGACTGTAAAATTATCACAAACAAAGCTCTTCATCTTTGCTTTAATTGCAATATAGAAGAGATTTAATTTTTAAAAAATTCCAGTTCAGCACTTACAGCATCATCCCAAATACCAGCTTTATCACTGTAAAATCACAAAGCACTTGTTCAACTTGACTCACACAGAAAATCAATTCATCATCTTCAGGGATGTATTTTCTCAACATTTAAGAAACAATTGCATGTATGCTTACCAGTGTGTAATTCACCTAGCTATTCAGGTGATTAGAGGATGGAAAGGCAGCTGAGAAGTGATAATCACATCTTCACCCGTGAGATCTCACTATTGTTCAGTAACAATCTATTCTGGTACCATTACATTTAAAGCCAGTTCCCCATTGTCCAGGAACCAGAAAGCAGAATTTCCCCCTGCTCTTTACCATCCTCACTGTGCAGCAATGATCAGATCACAGTTTGTCCAATACCATTCTTAAATTCATGGGGGAACCAGCTGATATTATAACCTAGTAAAGTGAATTGGCACGGGTTTTTTCCTTCTAGGCCAAATAGTCTGTTAGAAAAGTTTTTCTTTACACAAAACAGAAGAAACTAAAGGCTATAACTATAAAAAAAGAGAATGAAGTTACTTGCAGGCAACACTAAAGTCCTTTTTCTAACATAAACATGTAGAGAGGCAAGGAATAACAGGGAACATTGTCATTCTGTCACAAGGGTACCCCTTTTATATTATCAAAATATTGACTTTAAGATGAAACTCTCCTTTTGATGAAACTGGTAGGAGACAGGACATTAAGGTATATTAAGTTGACTGGAAGGATAAGCAAACTGTGGAAAAGACTGTGTTAATTCACTGTGTCTTGACTCCTGTGTCTGCAGACCTATTAATTTCTTCTTACTTGGCATGAAGCACAAGATGCTAATCTAGGTTAGCAAGAGAAAACAAAAAGACGCATTTTCCATAATGGATTTCTGTTATCTAACAGTTTGCAGTATATTGCAAGGCACAGGAGCGTCATTTTTCTCTAAGAACAGGTAATTTTCTCTGTATGATCAACTGAAAATCTACTCCAGCAAGAAAACCCAAAATTCAGTCTGTCTAACAAACCTCTGTGAGGCAAAAAAAGTACCAGAATCCTAGAGAAGCAAGCACTGAAGAAATATCTGATGAAAGTGTCACTGACATGGGTAAGAGCACTTGTTCAATGCATATTTAGGAATATTGAAGCTGCTGCCACATAATAGTAGGGGCTTCTAGTAAATCTACCAAGCATGAACTCCTGTAGGAAAAGCACACAGCAAACAACTTGCCTGTCTTTCAGAATCGAGAAAAGAGGGATCTCAGAAGTAGCAGAGATTTAGAACGTATTTTCACTCAAAGATTAATTGCCAATATGGAGATAAACTGCAAACCGTGCAAAAGGAGTTTATCAAAAGTTGATTGCTCAGACTAATCTAGTAACTGATTTTTTTACACCAAACAAGTGATACATGATTAATCCATCTATACTTCAACTAGAAATTTTACAATTTTACAAAGCCAGGTATAATTGAAGCACTTTTACGTTAGCCTGGAGAAGACAGTGCTTAGTGTGAAATATAAAGACCAATGGCTAGAAAGCAGGTAAGCAATTCTACTGAAAGAACAGTTTCTGCACTAAGAGACTAATATTATTGGAGAGCCTTGCATTAAATCTTCTGTCTTATTTTCATTAATCAACTGAGCACAAAAACCAAGGGTATAAATCAGGTCCACTTTCAGAGATGTAACCTCAGGAATCTATGGTGTAGCTGTCTCCAGACTAATGGAGAGTGGTCAGTGCAGCCAGTAGAGTCATACCATACCACACCACATGTGAAAGCTGAAATAACCAGCAACAGCAGTAGAGGAAAGTCTTGTGTCCTAGTCAGTCACTGGAGATACTATAATATTACTGCAAAAAGCAAGGAAAATCATGGGATGCAATCCATCAGTGAAAACTATTAATGAGGCAGGTGACGTGGCCACAAAGGCCACAAACAAGCTCAGGTACCAGTGCCTTCTTGGCCTGTGTCTTTACTGGTAAGGTCTGTGTGCTGTTTACTTGCAGAGGTTTGCAATAACAGGAAGCTGGACGAGATGACCCAGGGATCTTTTCCAGTCTTGTGTTTTGTTTCCTTAGTGGGGCATAAAAGAACATCGGTTTTTAAAGCAGTTTTCAGTGGCCTGGTAAGAGTTGGCAGAGAATGGGCTCCATATATTTCCAGTTCTTCAGGAAGGAAGGCCCTTCTGAACAAGCATGGTGGCACTGTCAGTTAATCCAAAGGCTTCCAAGCTGTGTTAGGGGTCATAGAAAAGTATGCCAATATACAGTATTTTTAAGTCTAAACCTTTTCGTGGTCAACCTGACTTACTTATTCCATTCTGAATGGGTAGAGGAACAGCCTCTTTTAAAAGAAATAGTACCTCTTACTTTGGAGTCTGATGCTGGATCAGCTTTGTCAGGACGTTTGAAGGACATTTTCATCTCAGTTTACCAGAGCAAGTATTCTTCACACCCTGATATTCTTATACTTGCTTAATGTTTTCCAAACTGTGCATATCCCTTCACATGTGTGCAAATAAAGGTAGTGCTCAGTTTGTGCCAGACTGCTGGAAACAATGCCTTTGAGTGTTAGACCTGGGTTACAAATGGTGATCATGCTGTGTCTATCTACAAAGCTCTCTCCCTAGTGCTAAACCCCATCCTTGTAGGCACAGCAGATCAGGTAGACATAAAGTATTGCTTTCATCTGAAAATTCCTTTGCCTCTCACAACTTTTAAACTATTATATTAACATACTCTACATGCACAAATTTCATTTGTTCTTTTATTTACTGTTAAGACACATCAAATACATTGAAAAAGTCAGTATAATAAGCAGTTCTTTTTGGGGTTGTCTTCTCAATATATGAGAAGCAAGTTGGTAGGAGGAGGTGGTACTTTTATTTTACCAATTGAAGTATTGATTCAGTCTCACTCTTACCAATACAGATTATTGAAATAATGCACTATGCCACTGTCTGCAGAGGATTTTTAATTGCACCATTGTAGTATCAGCTTTAATCCCAGACTAAACCTGGGATCTACCCAATTTCCCAGTTTGAGGTGCTCACTGGTGGCTCTGAGGGGAGATCTATAAGTGAGAGATGCTGAAGTACCATGTTTCAGCCATCTGTAGTCCCTCCCATCCCAAGGAAACAAGGCACAACTGGCAACACTATGGGCAGTTTGCTGAAATGAACCTACTCATCCCTTTTGGTCTGTTGGGATGGCAACAAGCTGACACTGACAAAGAGTTGTCACAATGTACAGACCAGAGTGGAATTCAAAGGAAAAACCAGTCCTGTTAGTCACTGTCCTCCTTTAGGTGATGAGCCTAAAGCATCTCTGAGCATGCAGGCAAAATGGTAGTCACAGTAGACAACTTAGTCCCTTAAATGCTTACTATTTCATTTTTTAATATTTGAAATTTTGTTTAATTATTATTATTTTTGATCCAGAGCAATAGTTCTTTCAAATGAAGCTAAAGGCACTTTTTAAGGAAAATGTCTTTTAAAAGACACTTTGTTCCTGAACTGATATATTCCAAGACAGAATATATGTTTCCAGGCAGGTTGCACAGGCATATGGAAGCACAGTCTTAAGGATTCGGAAAGCTGTTGAGACTTTAATTGACTGGCATTAAGGAATTCAAGTTAATGATGTTAGCTTTCAATTTAAACTCTAAGACTTAGAGGCTTATAATGGTAGCTTTCATCAAAACTCTTTATTGAGGGTATTACCTGAAAGTGAATACTTAAAAGCTCCATTACATAAAAAGATATACTGCTCTGTATGTGTGTTTGGAACTTAAATGGCCTGTAATGACTCTCATCTTTTGTAACTTGGACTGATGTATCTCTGCCTCCCATTTCAGTTTATTCTTTTTAGGGTTAATGAACTGCAAGGAAAACACAAATTAAATACCAGAGGTGGATGAACAGCAGTCCATTATGCAGTCAGTTTTAGGAAGAAGACACCTTTCTAACCTCTATTTTGGACAGACTTTTCCAGTACTGTTCTTCCATGAATGTATTCTAGCTTGGTTTAGTGTATTCTACTGAACATAATCATCCTCCAAGAGATAACCTACATTTTCAATTCTCCTCCTTGTCTGTGGCCCATTTGTTTCCACCAGCTCTAACCAGGATGCCATTAGTCATGTGCAATGAACACAAGGTGGGAGGGAAGATGGTGCAAATTCTCAAGACAAAGCCAAAATGCTTTGCTCAGTGGGATTTCCCTTTAAACCAGGTCCTGATTACAAGGAGTTGGATGTTCACCTTCGGAGAATGGAGTCTGGGTTTGGCTTCAGGATCCTGGGAGGAGACGAGCCTGGGCAGCCTGTGAGTTATTTCTTCTTGATTTTCCTTTTCCCTCCACACTCTAAAATCTGTGTAAAGGTCAGAAAAATATTACTACATAGCTGAACCCAAATGTTAAGGCTATAAGTAAAATGGCTTTTATTAATCCATAGGAAAAGACAGAACTGTTTAGATGTTCACACCTAAAAGGTGTCGCAGTTAGAATCAGAAGGCATTAATGTAGAAACAGTGCATCACTCATCCCATTACCACAGAGTGTGACCTGGCATCTCTTAATCTTGACTTTCCAAAACCAAGTTTGAGCAGATTTTAAAAATCAAATTATGTAAGACTATCTATAACCATGTGTTGGCAAACTGTAGCATAATATATACATAAGATTAAAAGATACTGTCAACAATGTAGTTTATTTCCAGAAACACAGAAGGCCCCACCAGGGAAGAGTGGTCCATATTCCAGGTTAAATGAAATCATCATATGATACATCAGCCATAAAAGTGGTAGCTTTTTAACATTAGAAGGGAGACAGTTCTGTAACTAAGTAACAGGTAACAAAACCAACATAGATTCACTGCAGCTGAAATAAATATATAAAACAAAACATAAGCACAGTATTTAAAAGAAATGTTTTAGAAGCCCAGAAGATAAGGGACTAATGTGTGAGACAACACAAATATGTACACCTTTGATAAATTAGTGATATATCTGAATAGTGTAACTTTGAGAGAAATGCTGTAACTTTTGAGAGGACAGGCAGAATTAATATTTCTTCAGAAAAAACTTGATGGTGTAACTATAGTTTGGCAGCTAGGACTAATCCCAAGTCAATCATGATAGTATTTTATTATCACAATCTTATGCACAGTCTGAGTCCTGTGTTACCATGTTTCTGAGATAATATATGACTAATTAATAGATTTCTATATCCCCTAGTTGATAGATTTATATATCCTGTATACAAATTCATACAGAATAATATAGCTTTCATTCAGGCATTAGCATTAACCAGCACATGGCTCTGAAAAACAAAGAAGCTCTTCTAATTCTTTTTTTTCAACATCTGATAAATAACTGATAAATATTAACTGATAAATATTAATAGTGTACTGAGGTCTTCTGTAAAAAGGAAAAAAGTGCACTGTCTTCGAAGAAATGCTGACTGAAATCCAGGGTTTCTACTTTAGAATAAGTGTTTTGGAATGATTTGCAAATATAAGGTATTGCTGTACAGAAGAATTCCAAAACACCACTCCATCATCTGCACTTGCAGTGTGCCTGAAGCCTCTCTGACATCAACCTTCTTTCCACAGAGCATGACCCAGTCCATGTAAAATGAGACCACTGAACCATCATCTGCACATTCTCCACTTAAGCATTTTTTCTGTCCTTTCTGGATGGCCCAGCCAGTGTGGGTTCTCAAAGCTCACCTCCTGGGTGAAGCCAAAAAGGAAATCTGTTAGGAGCTAGCAGAAACGTGCTATTTCATAATTTTACACTGTAAATAAATGGCACTAGTGGAAGGCACTACCTCCAAGACCGAGTTGTTTGGGGCTTTGGGCAACCCAGTGTAGTGGAAGATGTTCCTGCCTATGGATTTCCCTTCCCTATGGCAAGGAGTTTGGAACCAGATGATGTCCCTTCCAGCACGAACCATTCCATGATTCTAGAAGATCTGAAGATCTCCCTCTACCTGCTTCAGACAATAGTGTCATTTCCTCTCTTCCACGAAAGTGTCCCTGGCTACAAGGCTGCTCAGTATTCTGGGAAAGTCTCCCTTAGTGTCTCCTTTAGTGCTATTTTCATCACAAGTGGATAATTAAGTAGTCACCCACTGAGTGTCTGACTGGCTCTGCAGATTGGAGGTTTATCTCATGGGGAAAAGTGCGGCTCAAATGCCTTATATAAAAGATGATTATTTATATAAAATTGAATAATTTCAACATAAAGAAGGAAGAAAAAACTTAGAGTATCTGATATTCTGATAGCTGAGTACATGCCAGAGTTGTGAGAGACTTGAGTCTCTGCTCAGCAATCCAGTAGAGAGGGAATTTTGAAACAAGTCTTTTGCCCTGCAGCTACATGCATTATGCACTGAACTGTTACAGAGGAAACAGGTTTTTCTAGTGTCTTTTCAGCAAAGCAATGACCTGACTACTGTCTGAAGTCAGAGTCATAGCTGGATACCAAGTGCAGAGATAAGCACCTTGCTGTTTTTGGAAAGCAGGACCAAAAATGCTGCCTTCTGTAAACCACCCTCTAAGACACTTCGCTGTTGAAAAATAGCTCGCAGCCTGTGCTTAGCCTCATAGTTACAACCTCTATTTCAGGGCTTGCAGTTACAAAAGCTTTTTTTTTTCCCTGATTTATCGATACAACAGGATTTATGTCTCCCCACAAACCATGTCACAAAGTCTTCAAGAGTTAGTAAGATCCTAACTTGAGGCTGAGGATCCTCAGGTAAAAAGACACCTCCTCATAAGTGCTGCAGTGCTGAATTTCTCAATTCTCACTCCCTCATTGTTGCCCATCTCCTTGTTTTCAGTGCTCAAATTCATCACCAATGGAGAAGGCAGATACAATTTTCTCTCTTTTTTTAGTGTCCCTCTATTTTGTATTCAAAGTACAAGACTTCTTAACTGTTTTCTCCCCTCCACTGCTTCCCTGCTCTCCCACAGACAGCCCACCTGCAGGCTCCCATTTCTTTCACCTCCAGAAAAAGAGAGGCAGTTTTTGCCTGTTCTCTAAACCCCTGCTTTTCCTATGAAACAAGAACTGAGGCACTTTGAAATTTTTGCTGTGCAGTCAGGTAACACAGAACAAAAGGAAGCTTTTGTCTTTGTGGTTTGATTTCTAGAAAGGAGCATGGATTCTTCATCATAAGGCAATAACTTTTTCAAAAAAAGCAAAATCCAAATAAGGTTTTTTTAGAAGGATAATACTGCCACTATAGAGGGACTGTAGCTTAGTTTCCTTCTAGTTATATTAGCTACCTGGCACCTTAGAAGGAGAAAGTGCTGCTGGAATACTCCACTTTCCATATTTGTAAGCATAAAAATGCTTTTGAAATGAAATACTTAAATTTGTTGAAAAATTTCAAATATCAGGACTGTGAGTTGTGCCAGATCCAATTACTTCTCAAATTTTAAAATATCACACCACCACAGGTATTTATCACATCTCCCAGTAACTTGAGGATTTAGCGATAATTTGGCTCTGTCGCAGTGAATTATAATATCCCTGAAAGGTTGCAAATACACACAAATTGGAACTTTACTGAAGTTGCAAATTGTGATCTCAAAGGGGAGATGCATTTTGGATACATTTGTGCAGTTCAAACTCAAAATCTCAGGAACATATACATAATTCCACTAAGAGTTTTACCTTTTCAACACAAATGGATTGCAATTCTTCTCAAAAATGTCTGTAAGATGTGTGTTTACATTCTTTTTATTTTCAGTGCCAAGATACAGACACTTCTAAGACATAACAGCTGTCCATAGAGCAAAATGTTAGGATAATGCATGGGAAGTCCTCTTTTAGCAGGGATGGGACAGAAACACAAAATCAAATAATTACCAAGAATCCCAAAGAAAGCCAGTATCAAAACAGATTAATATGTATGAGTTAATAGAACCACGATTCAATTTCAGACTATGCTCTGCCACAGTCTTCCTAATCCCAGTATTTCTCATGTTTAATCTCAAGCAATAGGAGAAACTTTTCTTTTTCTCTATGACAAACTCTTTATTGCTTACATGTCATCATCCTTTTCCTCACATATTCAAAGCAATCTCATGCCAGTTTGAAACTGCATTACGGAGGTGATACAATCCTGATATATATTTTTTCAATTTGTGTTTTGCATGTAGAATTGATAACTATTATAACAACTACTCATCCATGAAATGAGAAAAGATACTGGATAAGAAACAAGTTCAGACACAGAAAATGAAAAAGTAGGAATATTAAGTTATTCTTGCTATTAAATATACCAAATAACAGATATGGTGGCCATCATCTTGGCAAACACACCTGAAGTGTTCAAAACAGGATTCTGCTGCTGATTTTAGGAGTCTACCACTGAGATGAGTAACACAATCACATTGCATGGTAGACATCTGGAAAAGCAGTAATAATTACTTAGCCAAAACTAGAAAGAGTTTTTGCACTTTGCTGTGGATACTGGTGACCTGCCATGCTGTGATCTGCCTTTGTGTTTCTCCAAAGGTTAAAGATGCACAAAATGTTCAATATTTTGGCAGACAATTATAAAAAAACTTCAGGTGCTCAATAAAACCCAAAGAGGAAGGTAGCCCCTACAATCTCCCAAGCTTCTCTTCCCAAGAGAACTAGACAAAAATTTTTATTCATATGAGACGCCCAAATGAAAAGGTTTTGAGAATGCCCTCTAGCCTTGGAGAGCTTTTTTTCCTGTCCACTAAAGGAGCATAAATATGTATTTTGTAGTTGGATTTTGTACAAAGCATTTTCCAGAACTTTAAGGTATATTCTTTAACTATTTCAAGAAAAGAATGGAGAACCTGAAACAGTCTCTCAGGTCACTCAGCCTGGCACTACTTAACAGGATCCCAGGAACACCAAAAATCAGGAAAATGCTGCATCATGTTCTCTCTTTGCTAAGTTTTGAAAGCAACAGTAAGCCAAAAGGAGGCTGAAAATGGGAAAATTCTGCAGACTCCACACGGGGCTTCGTTTAAATGCTCTGCTGGGATACTTGCAACTCTGCAGCTAAGTCCCCAAAAAAGCCACAGGAGCACCTGTGTGACTACCACATCTAGCCTTAGCAGTTCATCATGAAAAGCAGTGCTGGATAGCTTTTATCTTTTATTATTTGAAGAGGATTGTCACATGGCATGTCATACCCATCATTCTGTTCTCACTCACACACTAAAAAAGAGAAAGGAAAATTTGGAACGCTCTCTGGATGTTTTAATATTCTTTCAAAGAAAGCAGATTTTGTTTGAATCAATCTCAACTGTTCTACCAGTTATTCCACTGGGAAAATATATACTTCTTCTTCTAATAAATCATGTGAAATTATATGCATATAAAGTGGAGAAAGTTGTTAAAAGGTTTTGGACAGATTTTTTACTAGTTTATGTGTCCCATAGAAATTACACTTAAATGTTGATTTGGGAAAACAACATCTGCCCAGAGCAAGCTGATGTTTTTCCTCTTTTTTTCATTTAATGTTTAATGTTAATCAACCACTACCTGAGCAATTATTCATTATGAGTAGCAACATTTAATATAGTCCTTCTTTTCACCTGGAGAGTCCCAAAACAAATTCTGTGTAGTGGGATCACTTCCATTACTGACCTTAAGCACACTTGAGGTGCTTAAATCACACAGCAGTGAAGAATCTTTGATAAGAAATACGTAGACTCACAAATTTTAAGTCAAAAGGATCCTTACATGGAATTAATCTGTTTAGATCTTCTGCATAATGTAGTCTGTAACTCCACACTCCTTAAAGACAGATTGTCTTGATTTGAAGGTATCCAGTCAACTGTCCTTACATTAGGATTCTGAGGTGTATCATTTTGTGCAGGTAGCAAACACCTTCTTACCAAAGGCAAGGAAGAATCTTCAGTCATGCTCACAAGAGGACAAGCACAGCCTTCAGACACACAAATCTCTTCACCTGCACTAAATGACTTGCTTAATTTCAGAAGAAAGGGAGAGTCACTGCAACATTCATATCATTAAATTGCAGGTTCAGTGTATAAATGACAGGATTTTTGTTTCTTTGCTGCCTAGATTCTCATCGGAGCAGTAATTGCCATGGGCTCAGCAGACCGAGATGGTCGTCTCCATCCTGGTGATGAGCTGGTGTATGTAGATGGGATTCCAGTGGCCGGCAAAACCCACCGATATGTGATTGATCTTATGCATAACGCTGCCCGAAATGGGCAAGTGAATCTTACTGTGAGGAGAAAGGTGCTACCCACGGGTGAGTGAAGGCTGGGAAAGCTGAAATGAAAAACAGATCCCAGTGCCAGCAGCACAAACAGGTGCTGTTTAATAAAAAAAATAGAGGAAATAAAAGTCCGTGTATGTGTCATTTTGAGGAAAGAATAACTGTACATTTGTGAACCTTGTTTCTGTGACAAAAATGCTACAGCTGAGTGTTGTTTCCTTCAGAAGTGGAAACAATATTGGCAACCCTGGTGTGGTGATCATGAGTGCCCTGGATTTGTTCCATGCTGTCTTGGTCTGTGCTGTCTCCTCTTGCCCACTTTTGGGACTAAATGTTCACCCACGTTAAAGCTATTTGAGCTGACTGTGTCAATAAGCAATCAGAGAAAGGCTTAAAGACTGTTAATTGTTCAGGACAGGAACTCATTTTGCTCTTGTGTGTGTTAAAAGCCCATTTCTGGTCTCACTTATGTCATCTGGGATTTCACCCCCAACTGCAATACAAGCTGGCTGAAAACCTTCTGTAGGGCACAAGTGGCTCCTGGGAACAGGGCCGGATTCTCCCGTCAAGCAGATACATTCAGAAAATGAACCTAAAACAGTAATGTTTGTAGAAAATTAGATGTTTAGACTGGCTCAGTCTCAAACAGCAGAACCTGGGAAAATTGTGGCAGCATCTATTAAAGCTTTAATGGGAGAATTTGATGCCATTCCATTGCAACCTTTGCTTACCTGAGGAGAGAAGTTTATTTAAGAACTTCTAAAACATTTGTGGTGAGCACGCTTCAGGTGAGGCACCAGAAATGAGCAAAACCACGTTCCCAGCCTGTCCTGTCTTCTGCCTCCCCATGCCCTAGATCCACTGTCGCTGCCTGCGCCGTTCCCCTTCGCTCCCCTGCCAAAAAGCCACCCTCCCACTCACCTTCGTCTTCGCAGTCCCCCTCCCACTGCGGCACCACAGCTCGCTGCCAGCCGCGCTCTCGCGGGACTGACTTTCTTCTGTTACTGACTCCAGAGTCCTCCAGCCAGAAAGGTCCCCCTGCACCCGGCGCGACGCCCCCTCGCAGCTCCCCCAGCGCGAGGAAAATGGCCAATAACCAAGGTAATCCGCCGAGTCCTTACCTTTAGCACCTTTCCCGGGTCAGCTGGCTGTACAGACTGCAGGCAAAATTAGCGAGAGGGTTAGTGCAGAGTGGATGCCAGCCTTTGCTGCTGGTTGTTAAATATTAAAGGGTCTACTAGCCAGTCTGGTCTCCTGGCACGGAGGATGAAGCAAGCTGGTAAAGCACCTGAAGTTATTCTTGGGCCTTGAGAGTGCCACACCAGGGAATACAGTGTGTAACTCGTTAATGTTTAAGCATTTCAGGAGGTGAACAGGATTTTAATGTGGTGTGTTACAACATAGGCTTTGTGGAAACATTTTAAAGCGACTGATGTTGGGCGTGACTGCAAAATGCTATACTAATACATCAAGCCAATTAATTTCATGGGAATTTCTCACTAGAGTGAATGTGTACAACAGTGGGATCTGGGGTTTTCCTTACCTGTCTGTAGCTGATATACATATCTTAGCCCTCACCCGGAATCACCATTTTGCACATACACTTACCCAGATCTGGAACAGAAAATCACAATTCACAAGCTCTGGAAAACAATTTGATTATGAATTGTGGTATTCAGAACAATGTGGATTAAAATGCCATTTTCTCACAGGCAGAAGCAAATCATAATTTTTCTGATCTGACAGTCAAATAGCCATTTAAACTTTTCCTTCTTTGTCTTTCTTTTCCTATATTTCTTAATGGCATTCAGTTGCCTTCTTTTATGGTCAAGACAGTTCTTGGTCATTCTACAGGGTAAGATAATTTCCTTTCTGTTTCAGCCATACTGACATAAACAATATTCAGCTTTCTGAAACATGACAGCCAGAAAATGAGATCTCTCTTGTCACTGACAATGGCATTTAGTTGCAGATATGGTTCAATAACTCGAAGATTTTCAGTTTTAAAGCAGGAGTATAAGAATTGTTTGTTTTTCTTCCTCTTTATACTCTCTAATTAATTTATTTCATAGTTGCAGAAAGACTGCTGAAGGACACACCTGACTGAGAAAACAACAGCTTGTCCTTGGATAATGTTTCTTTTATTAATATATACACACTGAAGGTCTAATTTGCAGACTCTACCTAGGATGTACATGTGTATCCATGAACTTCTCATATGTTCAGTAAAATGACTCTGACACTCTCATTGCGCAGAACAGAAAACATTACTTACTTTTATCTGAAAGTTCTATATTAAAAGTGCCAATAAATGCTGATTTGTGTAAACAGCTTAGATCTGCGAGGAATATAAATCTTTTTTCCCATCTGGAGATGTGACTTTACTGTTTTCAATTGCCAAAATGCTTGCACTAAAAAACATGTAATTCCACAAGTTTTAACTTGTTCCATGTTCTTGTAAAGCAATACTGAAGTGTGGATGGACTCCATTTTCACTTCTGTCCTTTTGAACTCGCCAAACAAGAGCGTCTTCAAACCCTTTAAATGACCACTGCTTCTACCACGACACCCACAGAAAAACTACTTGTGATTGTTTTTCGTTGTATAACTGCTCTGTTCCGTGAACATCTTTTGAGCGTGCTAATCAACCTGCAAGAAGAACATAATGCAGCTAATCCTAATTACTCTGTGTTAGCTCCCTGCTTAAATTCCTGTAATCCAAACACAAATAATTTTATATTGGATTAGACAGTCACGTTTTCCTCCTGATGACAGATCAACAAGCAGACAAGGGAATAGTACTTGCTAATGTTTTTGCAATCCAGGCAGACACTGTTTCTCATGTTACTTTCCACTCTTCTGGCTAGCTTAGCAGCGAGTGTTCATGCTTGCTTTTATCTGATTGCCCTTGAACGTTCTGCATAATTGTGTAGATTCCTGTCTCTCTGCATCTATTACAGCTCCTGGTTTAATACTTGGAGTAGTCTGGGCTGTAGACAGTCAACTGTATTCACGTTGCATTAGCAAATGTACTGGAAGTCACAGAGCCACTGAGCAAGTCAGACTGTGACACTGGTGTGATTTATGTTGTAGGAGAACCCTGCCCAGAGAATGGCAGAAGCCCAGGCTCGGTGTCTACGCACCACAGTTCTCCAAGAAGTGACTACACGACTTACGCGAACAGTAATCACGCTGGCTCCAGTAGCAATGCTACGCCCCCCGAGGGCTTCGCTTCTCACAGCCTGCAAACCAGCGACGTGGTGATCCACCGCAAGGAGAATGAGGGCTTTGGCTTCGTTATCATCAGCTCCCTGAACAGGCCCGAATCTGGGTCCACCATAAGTAAGTAAATCATGGTGTTCAGCTTATATTTTTTTCAAGGTTGCCCCAAATAAAAAGAAATAAATGAATTTAAACCTAACTGCTAATAATTTATCGCTGCAAAAATGAAAAGAGAAGATCCTCTTAGTGTTGCTTTGGGGGCACTGTTGGTCTCTTGTATTTTGGATGAAACCAAAGGTTATTCTGTCATCTCAGGCTCTGTTTCACACACTCCTTTGGCCGTTAGAGTAATACAGGATTCGCCACAAAGTAGATTTTCTCTGTTACTATGTCCCAGAGAGACTGCAGGTAACCAGTAGGGGTATGTGAATAAATTATTCCCCCATGTGCAAATGAATTATACTTTTTTTTTTTTTTAGCAAATCAAAATGAAGTTCAGGAAGTTGAAATAAAAACTTAGATCGCAGCAAATCATGTGACAGTAGCTGTCCAGTTAGGGGACTGCAGAAGCAACTGGAAAATGGGAAAACTTGTTAGGTGCAGGTGCAGAGAGGCTGATTTTTTTAACTTTTTTATAGACAGCATAAAAATTACAACTGAGTACACGGAGATGATGTATCTCCCTGTACTCAGTAGTAGTCAGATATCAAGATCTGCCCTAGCTCACTTTCTGTTCAGAAAACTAATGTCTGCTGTGGGTCAAATTTATGACTTTAATATAGGCATCTGGTGCCATTTGAGATGTCCTGACTACATCTAGGGACAGGTCAGGCAGATATGACAGGACCTGCAGAAGACTCAGACCCTTTGGTCATGGCAGCTGCAGGCACAGGAGTCTTTCTAATGACATTAAATTTCTAATTTAACCAACTGAGGTTTCTTCCCATTGAAAGAAGGAAGAAAAAAAGCCTTTATGTTGAGAGACATCTACATTCCCCACCAAATCCACCTGAAATTGTGAACACTTAACCACAGCTGAAAAACCACAAGTGAGAACATTTATCATTTTGCAGGTTGCAACCTAATGCAGTCTTTTCCATGTATTCAAAACATGTTTTGAAGGAACTGTTCTTTCACCCAAAGCTGGCACTTGACAAAATAAAATCAGAATTTCAGCTTTTAGGGATAAACTTCACTCTTCTAAATTCATAACTGAAAACCAGCTATGAGAGTATTAGGAAAACCATATCTCAGAAAAGCAAATTATCTCAGAAAAGTTCTTTGCAGTATTTCATGATCATGCAGTTATTAAAAGAGTTGCTTTTCGTGTTACCTCAGCTGAATTTTAAAACTCTATGATAGCCAGAATTACTATTGTAACAAAACCATAGATAATTAGCCTCTTGGGACTCTGAGTTTTCACTTCATTGAATATAATAGCCAACTGGAAGTTTTTTGTAGAAGATCAGAAAGGAAAAAAAAATAATCCATAGAGTACATTGAGATGCATACATATTAATCAGTTAAGTCAGTCATGAATTTTTCAAGAAAATTATTTCTGAGATCAAGTTTATGGCTGGGGAGATGGAGAGGGAAAGGGGAGAGGAAGAGAAAGAAAAATTTCTCAAGCAACCAAAAATTCTCTGACTGGAATATTCTCCCAAAGACTACAGACCCAGGTTCAAGATCCTACTTCCCCTCCTACCCTTCTTGCGCTACTTTTCTCTCTCCACAAGCAACTACATAGGTAGTCATTGTTGATGTTCAGTTGGACATCTCCAGTAGTAAAGGAAAATGACAGTTTGGTATGGAAGTGACAAGTGAATTTATCCAAATAATAACTGCATTGAATTTCAGTGATCCCAAAGAGCACCAAATCCTAAGTTTACAAGAACAGCAATGAACAAAAAAATTATATTTGCTGTAGACAGTGACAGAACAGAGAAGAAAATAGCCTTTCTATATGAATTCTGTTACAAAACTGTAGTAGAAAAAGTATGCTGAAAATTATATGATCTGTCATCAGTCACAAAAACCACTGAGTCTTTATAGGGTAAGAGAGGTTACTTTCTTTACTTGATATTTATTTGAGTCAAGTAATTTGGGCTTTCTTAACAGGAGCATAGCCAGCGTTCCAGTGTTTCTGGTTTTGGAGCCAGTGCACTTGTTTCCAGTTCCTAGATCTCCCTGTGGCACATGCTGTGTTGACATGCATATGGAGTTAAATGTTAATGTTGTAATTGCAAAGCAATTCTGAAAGAATCATAATAGGCAAAATAGGTCAGAAAAGGAAATATCTTGTAGTGCCAGACATTATTAGGAATAGCATAGCCTAAGAAGTCGTCTCACTGGGGGCATCCTCAGGGCAAAGTGAAGAAAAGTTCTTTTGATTTAAGAAGGTTTATTTCAATAATTCTATTATCTTCTCTACTTTCCTGTAAAAGCAAAAGACTTGAGTGCTTCGAAGTATAAGTATCATCACCGCTTTTACTCAAGAAAGGAAATAATCATGTACTGAAAGTATTTTCCTTGTTCTTGAAATCACACTTTAAAACTATGTTTTACAATCCAACAAATTCCAACAGCTCTTGCTGAGTACAGGAGCGTGCACTTTTTGTCATTAGGTGCTTGTGCTTCAAGCATGGTTAAAATTGAAGTAGTCATTCAACAGAGTTGATGCTAGCTACAGAGCTGCAGGGTCATTGGTTTCTTGCTTTGCAGTTGACCTAAAGCTCAAGGGGTTACACAAAAGCCCACACTCCATTTGCCAGGCGAGTTAAGTCTCTCTGTGAAGCTGTAGGACCACCCCATGAAGTACCAGTGCTCCAGCTGAGTCTCAAATCCCTTTCCCACCCTTGGATGGGGTTTGTATTTACTGCTCCCACAGGGCCTCTCAGGGGTGTTTCACATTCCTCCTGACCTGAGAATGAGACATGAAAGGCTCAGAGGCTCCCAGAGTTAAAGATGTCACTCATGTTTTAAGAGACTTAGGGTCTCGGTCAACTTTTCTCTTGACATGCTGTTATGAGCTGGTTCATTAAATTATTAGAGACATATCTCTGCCCAAACTGAGTTGCAAACAAAACTGTATGCCAAAGTCAATAGTACAGATTTTTATTTAACTGTAAATGTGAGGTAGAGAGAGATAGAAAGAAATAGGAAAGAGAGAGAGAGCGGGCAGAGAAAAAGAGTGACAAAGAGACAGATTAAATAGAAGAAATATTGCCACTCCATGGATTCCAACGGCATCCCGCTGATCCTCTTATTGTGGTTTTCTTGGTGATGAGAGTGCCAGTCTTGTCAAAGTGATGTTGCAGTCTGGATCCATCAAGAGAAGACCAGAGTGGTGAAAGAAGCCTGTGGTGGTAAAGGAAGTCCCATGTGATGAGGGAAGAAACCTGTGCAGTGAGCAAAGAAGTCCATGGTGATAAGGGAAGTCTCAGGGATTTTTATCGTTCTTAGGCTAACACATGCCCAGTACTGGAAACGCACCCAGTACCTCCCATGGAGCGGGAAGTTTTACAGTGGATGATGTAGCACTGGATCACAGGACATGTCATGAGTCTTTGGCACCTTCTAAGCTGTTACAGCTGCCTGTTCCAGCAACACAGTTGAGTCCATTACAGTCCATCAGCAGAGATGAATATTTTCAGGCTGCGGGTTCATTGTTCCAGTAGGTGAGTCATTTGTGTAAGGACAAAGAAACACACACAATAACCATTTCAGTCTCTCACACATGCTTCACAAGGGCTTTGTTGTGACAGTCGATTTCAAGGCCTGCCTTTGCCTTGCAGAAATTTTCAAAATACTAAATGCATTTTTTTTTGCACTTGGTAGAGACACAGAGTGAGGACAGACTACAGCCATAATTAGAGAACAGACTATTTTTTCACATTTTGTGATAGGCAGCACTGTAGTAGCTGTCATTTTAATAAATTAATGTTGCATAGTTTGGAGCCAGCTTTTAGATCTGAATGTCATTTTCACTTACTGGTACTAGTTTAAACATCCAGTTTTTGTGGCACATTTATTTTTCTGTGTCTGTAATGGTAGAAATATTGTTTCCTCTTTGTCAAAGAATTGCTTGGGATGTTTTCTAATCCAGCACAGGAGATTATCTTGCACCAAAGTACAGCTCTGATGTGGGTCAGATCAGGAGTGGAAAATGAATGACAAGGATTGAATTAAGAGATTTCACAGGGCAAAGCAGGAGTGTAGAAAAGGTCAGCCATGCTTCAAAATTGTATCAGTAAAAGAAGATAAAGTGGATAAATAAAGAACTGTGCTTGAGTGGTATATCCAGGAGCAAGTCATTTTGCCTACTGCAGTGCACAGAGGATCTTAGAGTGCTAAGAGATTAAGAAAAGAAAATACACCTGTCCAGGCTCCTGACCTATTTCTAGCAAAAGGATTGACTTCCACTGCCTCTAAAATATATTATTGTGCCTTCCCTCACATCCCCTTTCAACATTAAAGGGTGCTGTG
This sequence comes from Campylorhamphus procurvoides, assembly GCA_013396655.1. NCBI lineage: Eukaryota > Metazoa > Chordata > Aves > Passeriformes > Dendrocolaptidae > Campylorhamphus > Campylorhamphus procurvoides. Next base: position 68,353 of record WBMV01005273.1, on the reverse strand, counting down.
GCTCTCATCCCTTCTCCAGACAGGAGAAATTACAGTTAGAATACTGAAATTTAATTAATTAATCTACACTTTGCCTTACATTTAGGGAAATATTTTTAGGGCATCAAGATAAATTCACTATCTGCATCCCATGGAAAATCACTTTCAACCTGATGGAAATGGCCAAAATGAGATTTCTGGATGAATTTGCCCCAGAGTTTTATGGAGTACATTTTTCCCTGCCTACTTCATATCTTCCTGCCACTTTTACTTCACGTGTATGGGATGCAGCTTCATCTAGGAAAAGAACTTGTGATCCCCCATAAATCTCTTAACATCCTAATTTCCATAGAAAGACACCATGTGTTGTAACCAGATCTCATTAATTTGCGACTTTGGTGAAATTGGAAAATCGGCAATATTTCCAGGAATTTTACTGGAGCAGGTACTGTCAATTAACAGGGTTAGAAAGTGCAAACCAACTGAAAATACAGGCATAATCAATGAACAATTTTCAAAAAATTCAAGCAGATGACTGTTCATACTTGTTAGGGTCCTCCTCCTGCTTACCAAAAGAGAAGTTGTAGATTTAATTTACCCCTATACTGCATATGCCAATTCTTGCTGGATTTTCAAAACATGATAAAACAGAGCCTAATGAAAAAAGTTTCTTTCATTTCTCAAAACATGCAGTCTTAACTAAAAAAACATAAATCCAAGATAAGCCTCTGCTGACTGCAGGAAACTGCATTCTGAAATAAGTCCCACTCAGCCCAGAGTTTCTTTGAACTCTTTGCAGTTTAGAGATAAAAAACAGCTTATCAATCAATGATAACCACGTAATCTGAGTTATTTGTGCAGCAATTTCTCCCATGCTTTTCCTGGGTAAGATGATGCCTGGGGACATAATTTTCTGTGACCAATCTGCAAATTCTAAAGAAAACACAGTTTTTGAAATTAGGATATCTCTCTACCCCACCTAGGATGTCTTTGGAGCATAAACAATGAAAAGCCACCCACAGTGTGAGGCCCCCATGGAACATACTTGCAACTTTTGGGCAAGGAATCTGGATTCTCATTTCTATGGAGCTTTGATATTCAAGTTTGAGCTGTTCTTCTGCCTCTTCAACTAGAAAAGCACACTTTCTAAGCATAACTCATAGTAAACCTGGATCTGAAAGAAATTGCCACATGGTTTAGTTTTTCAAATCAACATAAGCAGTTAATTATAGGGAAATTACCTTAAGAAGTGAAAGAGATGTTTAATATCATCAAAATATATTTTGGCAGTTTGCAGGCATGAAATGCTTAATTGTCTATTTGATATTTTTTGGACATAAAGTGTGGAGGATCTTAACCACATCAGTCCCCTCTTACATGATTTCTGTCCTCCAGGATGTTCCTCAGGAGGTCATTTGGACCTACAGGTGCTGCTCTTGTGTTTTCAAAGAACAAACACTGTGAGTTTTCTTAGCACAAGGAAAACACAGCAAGGGAACCAAGGTTTTTCTAAGGATTCCACAAAACCCATTTTGTTTCATGAGAAGCTTGAATTAAAGTATCTATATTCCATCAATTTTTTTTCTTGGATCTTCAGCCTTCTAAGGTTTATGCAATCCTTCCCGCCTAACTTCTTATGCCTTTGCTGTGCAAGCAAATATGTTCCATATCAGCACACAATGGGATGTTTCAATTCATAGATTCATTAACCTTATAAACAAAAGGGATCATTTTCATCTCTGACTGTGCAGCATGCCACAGATTTCTATTTTCCAAATAAGTCTCTCATAAAATAGCCCATGAGTACCAGGAAAGTATTTTTTAGTCCTGGTAGGAAGTCCACCATAGTAAAGCTTTCCAAATTTTAGATTATTCAATAGCAATGAAATTGCAGATGTTTACATTTAATATATTCTTCCAATTAAAAACTGCTATGCTGGAACCTGCTGGTTGAACGAAAACTCTTGCACGTTTAAAGGAGTGAGAATATCATAAATATTCATTTGATTAGCTGTATGACATTGAAAAGGATAACTGGCTCAGGAAGGCTCATTTGCTTGGATTACTATCTATATCTGTTAACATTAGAAAAGATTGCAATAATTTATCTGCCAGAGGGTTTAATAAAGCAGAGGTTCAATTTTTTCCCCTTAACTGATACTTTTTTGATATTTAAACACTATATAGAGGGGGAAAACAGGAAAGTTTCTTTCTACAAAATACAGTCTCACCAGCTACATCTAAAAGTACTAAATAGATGTAAAATAATAATTATTAATAAAAATTAATGATCTAAATCAGAAAAGCTTTTTTCGTTGGTGTCATCATCTTAGAATTAGCTATTTTTAGCTCTTTCTCTTTTTTAAGCTGTTTCAAATGAGGACAAATTATTTTCATTTCCAAAAAACAAGAGGCTGATAGATTTATGTCTTGTTTAACCTGTTTTTCCGTGGTCTGGGTGAAGGGACAGAACGTACCCTCAGCAAGTTTGCTTGGAGGAGTGGCTGATACAGCAGAAGGCTGTGCTGCCATTCAGCCAGACCAGGACAGTCTGGAGAGTTGGGTGGGGGGGAACTTAATGAAGTTCAAACAAGCAAATGCAGAGTCCTGTGCTGAGGGAGGAATTGAACCATTCACCTCTGCAGAGAAGGACCTGGGGGTCCTGGTGGGCAACAAGCTGTCCATGAGCCAGCAGTGCCCTCTTGGGCAAGAGGGTCAATGGTATCCTGGGGTGCATTAGGAAGAGCGCTGCCAGCAGGTTGAGCGAGGTGATCCTGCCTCTCTACTCAGCCCTAGTGAGGCCATATCTGGAGTGCTGTGTCCAGTTCTGGGTTCCTCAGGACAAGAGAGACTTGGAAGTATTGGAGAGAGTGCAGCAGAGGGCTAGGAGGATGGTTAGAGAATTGTGGTATCTCTCTTGTGAGGAAAGGCTGAGAGAGCTGGGGCTGTTCAGCCTCCTGAAGAGGTGGCTTAAGGAGATCTTATTATTGCAAATATCTTCAGGGAGGGTGTCAAGAGGGTGGAGCAAACAATGGACAATTGGCACAAACTAAAACATGGGAAGTTCATTCTGAAAATCTTTTCTCTGAGGATGACCATGCATTGGAAGAGGCTCTCCAGGGAGGGTGTGAAGTCTCCATCTCTGGAGATATTCAAACCCCACCTGGATTCAATCCTGTGCAACCTGTTCTGGATAAACCTGATTCAGCAAGGATGTTGGAAAAGATGATCTCAAGAGGCCACTCCCAACCCCAGCCATTCTGTGATTCTGTGATATACGGTGTTAGAGGCACGATCTGTATTCAGCAACTGCTCTGGGTTTGTGTACAGCTGACTCAACATGTGGAGCCTCAGGTGTAATGCCACAGAATTTACTGTGACATGAAGGTGTGGGAAGGATATTAATTTGAACCCTGGAGAGCAAAAGTGGGTGACTCTTATCAAAGAAAAATATTAATATAGAAAAAATCAGAATTTGTAGTTATCAGCAAATTGCTGAAAGCAGATCTTATCCACTTTCTAAATCCAAAGATTTCTTTGAAATCATTTTGTCTTTTAATTTTTTTTTAATTTAAGTTCATTATCTTTTGGATAATGAGCTAAGAGTTGATCATTGCACAGTCGACTACCTATTGTGAAAGCATCAGGTGCCAGCTCTGGGTCAGTTTGTGCTGCTGACACAAATGTAAATATCTGAGGGAGATTTAGGAGAAGTGGTTGATGGCTTCAAATACTGTAGAAGCTTTGGTGCTTTCAGGATTCAAATTTTCCCCAAGTCCTCAAATTTTGATAAAAACACTGCAGAAAAGTTGCATCCTATCATAACAGCTGTTATTTGGTAATGTTTCTGCAGAGTTGCTGTTCCCTGCTAGATGGTTTTGGATCTAGGATTATGCCTTCTGCCTTAGGAGGATTTCTTATAACTTAAATAGATATCCAACTGTATGTCCCCTAAGTATCACGTTTTGCATGACTTGATAGTGTTAAAGACCCTATATGTCTGTTGTGAAGGACTGTATGTTTTCTACACATATAAATGTATTCTCACTAATTTCCCATATTTTCAACTGTTAAAAAATAGATATTAATCCCTGTTTACAATAATATTTTTCCCTTGCAGTCTCATTCATTGTGTAGTCTGAGAGAACTAAGAAATGAATTGTCCTTCAAAGGGGCAGCTTGTTTTCTGTGCTCACTCTTAGGACAAATAATGGGATCCTTAAAGCAAAATAGTCACAAATCCCAGTGTTTCTCTATAGCCTGCTAATATTAAATGCTGCTCAGGTAAGTCAGTGTTTTGAAATAAGTGGATCAAATTCTCTGGAAAGTCTAATCCAGGCATATGCTGCCACTGTTCAAAATGTACATATGTCTGGAGAACAGCTTGTGATGAATTCTTAGAAGAGGCATGAATAGATTTGTAAAAATTCTAAGGATAAGTGGAATCATTTACCACCAGTCAAGTGGCTGGGGATTTCTTTTAAAAATTTATATTATTAAATTCTCTGTTTAGATAAAAATAAAGCACCAAAGATGTAATTTTTTTAAAAATTATGTGTTAACAAAGCCCTAATTAAGTGCCACACATGGGAGGTTTCTTCCCAAGAAGAGACCTGCTGTCCTGAGAGAGACCAGATGACACACAGCTCCGTGCTGTCCCTCGGCCAAGACCAGTGGCACAGAGGACAGCACCTACAGCAGAACAGGACCTTCCCCAGGTATCTCCTCAGCTTTCATAGCTGTGAATTTCTGATTTAATCAGCAGCAGGTCCTTCTGGTCCTCCAGAAGGTTGCCCCATCTTCTCTTTTCCAAGCTTTAGGTAGTGAGTTCATGGACAGAGCAAGCTCACTCCTTTAAGCAGGAGCTGTTTTCTTCTGACTGCTGTGCTGCCTTTCTCTGAATCTTTGTGAATTTCATTGCTATGATTTTTGAAATGAGGATACTGAAACTATCAGCAATACACAGACTTTACTTTCATACTAGTAACGAGCAACAATTTGTTTCATTTGTTATTCTTTTTATAACTCTTAAAGACCTCTTGACTGTTTTACTGAATTTATGTTTTTAGAAAAGTAGGAGCACATCTCAAGGTCTATTGAGTAATAATAATTTAGGGCTCACCTCTGCTTAAGCTTAGGCAGGGGGCTTTTTTCCCTATGTGCATCATCTTCCATTTATTTTCATGAGATCTTCTCTGCCACTTCACTCAACCCACTCAGTTTGACAGCTCTTCCATGCTTGTTTAAGATGTGACCATTCTACATGATAAAAAATTCTCCATTGTGGAAATTCAGTTCATTTCTACCTTTGTTCCTTAGCTTTTACCTAATTAATCTCCTGTGAGAGTAGTTCCTTCTTATCCCTTCAAAGTAAGTATTTCACCACAAAAGGCTCTTAAAATTAAAAGTTTCCTAACATGTTTTAACATGGTCATTTTTTTGTGAACAACCTGCACATCAGATAATCTGTGTCCCTCAGAAGCACTCATGTGTGTAAAGAGATCAGAAACTCCTCAGAATATTACTGTGAGGGAAGAAGGCAGGAGATAGGCTTCTCATATTATCTAGAAATGTGCATAAACCAGTTTCTGATGAATGGCTGTGAGTTCCATTAGTAAGGCACTGGATTTGCCCATAAAGATAGAGCATAACAGTACCACCTTGCATCCATTAGAGATTTAGAGATTCAGATTCATTCTGCAAAAGCTTTCCACATCCTACTCTGCAGCAAGATCATATGACAACATATGGCACCAATACAACCTGAGAAGAGGAGCTTTAAATCCTCAAATACCAAAGCAAAAGTTAGAAAAGGTACCATGACAGGCACAAGCTTTGTTCTGATGCTCACCTATTGTTGATCCTTTCACAACAGAATGAAAGGAGTGCAAGGATACCAAAACATTTAGAGTAGGTACCTTTATTGGGAACATAAACACCATTAGGCTTAAGGGGAAGAAGAAAACACAAAGTTCCTTGTCTTTCCCCTTCCCTTTTCTCAGGATCTGGATCAGAATTAGATTCTCATGGCTCTTCCACCTCCAGCTTTGATTTTAGCAGACATCTGAAACATGCAGACATCTGCTCTATTCACTTGTCAGGTACAAGAAGTCCAACAAAAATTGTTCTGGCAAATTAATAGGATTTCCCACCCCCCACCCTCCCACGCCCCTCGCTACTGAAATGATGTCTCTACTTAAATATTTAGGCTAGCAAAAACATCTCTAGGGTTAGAAATGGCAAGTATGGAAATTACAACTATGGCATCTCCGCCAAATTTTATGCTCTTTCTACTTTTTCTTACTACTAAATTTCTTATTTTTTCACATAAGACAGTCTCGTTGTCAGATCTCCACTGATATGTAGTAAAATCATGGCAATTTCAGACAGATCATTTATTACATATACCAGAAACAGGGACATTTTAATGTTAGTTTAAGTGAGTCTTCGTGATTCTCAGAATTGATTTGATGCAAAAGGCTTTGTGTGAAGATGAACTGTTTCAGTGTCACGTTACTCTTTTATTTGTTTACTCACTCATGTGCATGTATGGCAGTTATACATCTGCATGGAGGGCAAAATAAACACTTTATGTAGAAAGTGGGGCTATTCATATTTGGTGTATTTTAAAACATAGAAAGGGTTTAGACATTGTGACATAAATTAGGTGCTTGTTTCCTAAGCAACAAGACATTTCTGAAGCACACTAATTGTGTCCATGTTGCTAAAGCCATGATTGAATTCATAGTCATGCCTGAACTATAGTGGTAAAGAAGCATGCAGTTTGACTGTGGCTTTCACTTCAGAGGACTCACTTATATTTTCAGTTCTCAGATACTGCAAACCACACTTGCATTCATACAAAAGTCACTTTGAGTTATGTGTATTGTGACTTTATATGAGATGTGCAATCTGTGTCAGTCATTGTCACCTTCAGGGAGTGTTTATCGGAGGGCTGAGAAATTTCTTTTGTAGCAATGTATTCTGAACACATCTGTTAGAGCTTTGATTTGTCAGAGCATTAATAGCTAAGATATTTGACAAAAGTGTTTGAACACTCTTTTCTTTCACTTTTCCAAATTCCCTATAGATAATTAAATTTTAAGGATATATTATTTTTGAAAAATGAAACACAACTGCTTTTAAACACCAGTTGCAGATGGGTAGTGGGGCTGAGCTGCTTTGTGCTAAGTTTGCCAAGACGGAAGTGTGGAGTTGGAGAGGGACACTCAGGCACCATTAGGTTATTAATTGAATATATAGTCAAATTTAATTGTAATAAGCATATTTATGAGTGGTAGAGAGAAAGAAAAATTGCATGCTCTTTGGGGAGTCTAGGGAAAAGAGTGAGCTTGAGCACGTATGCATTTAATTAAAAAAGGAGGATAATAGCGTAGAAACACTGGGTGAAAAATCAAGAATAATATTTAGAAAATTCAATGGAAAATGAGGGAAAAGATGGAACAAGAGCATGGATGGAGTAAACAGAAAGGTGGAGAACCACAGAAAAGAACAAAAGAAGCAAAGTTGTTCTGTATTGTTTTGAGAAGGGGGCTAAGATGTTTTGGTGTTGTACATGTCTGCGTGTGTACTCATAGTTAACTATAAGTTCAATTCTATTCATATATTGTTCATATCTAGTCAAAGAGCTGCACATCTCCATAGATCTTCAGTATTTCTATTTATCTATTAACATATTTGAATGCAGGAGAACAGTTTTGTGAACCCTGGGCATTTTCAGTAACGACATCTATTTGTGTATAAAATACATCATGTCTGTAGTCCCTCTATTGCAACATACAAATAAAGAAATTCTGTTAACTAGGAGGTGGAAGGCAATTTATGACTACTACTTATTGTGCAAATTTATCCCCTTTCCCTGTTTGAATGCCTTATTGTTCTCCTGATCTGTTTGTTGTCTTATTATGTGCCATGTTTGCAAAATAGCTGAACTATAAACTTATTTTGAACTTCATATATATATGCCATGTATAAATACACAGCTGGATTCTGAATTTTTAGTGAAAAATTACAGCTCTGTGTTAATGCAAATGACATTGCATAAGAATTTATATTCTTACACGTTTGTACACAAGGGGTTTTTTTTTTAATTCGTATTGAACTTTCTTCCAAATGAACTCATTTCCTTTTGCCTGTGAACATCACCATTTTTTTTCAGCATGCATTAACTGTGACTATTGTTTCTTGTCTAGCTGTACCCCATAAAATAGGGCGGATAATTGATGGAAGTCCTGCAGATCGCTGTGCAAAACTTAAAGTTGGAGACCGGATCTTAGCTGTGAATGGCCAGTCTATTATTAACATGCCTCATGCAGATATTGTGAAGCTAATTAAAGATGCAGGTCTCAGTGTAACTCTTCGCATCATTCCTCAGGAGGGTAAGTCAATGGCCCTTAAAAACAGGAAGAAAATTTTAAGTAGCTTCCAGTTAGCTTAAATTATGTCACCGCTTGAAAGAGCATCTTTTGTTCCACTTCCTCAGCTGTAACGTGCAGCACACCAAAATTACGGGCTTAGAACTATCTCGAATAGGATTGGAATTCTTGAAAAGATTCCCAGATATGAAAAGGGCAATTAAAGCAAACCTGGAAAAACCTGAGAGAGAGAGAATGGGAGAGAGATGATGTTAATATGTTTTGGAAGAATTCTCTTCCACGTGGAAAAGCGCTCTACAAAAGAGCCAAATTTTGGGTTTGTTCCCTTATATCTTGCTGTAAGCCAAGGCAAAGTTTAGCAAAGTGATTCACGAGAGTCTGCAATGGTGGTCACCAGGCTCCCAGCTACCTGTGACAAAAAGTGATGTGAAAAAAGTGTTCATATCTGGCAGTTTCCTCTATCACTACCATATAGTGATATATAACTATAAATGCCCAAGGCAGGAAAAAAACTAACTCCAAATTATCTCATTTATAGGGTGAGGATAAGGGGACAGACTCATTATTCTGGTCATTACTCCACATCTAATCAGTGAGGATCTTTTGATGTTGATTCTGTGGGGTTTGGGGTTGATCTCGGGGCTTTTTTTAGTTTAATAATGTGCTACACTGCTGCATGAAGTGTACCATATTAATGAGACTGTGCCTTTATATCTCAGCAATAAATACCAGTACAGCTGGGAATGTCACACAGCAAGTAATGGAATTACTTAATGATCCATGGTCCAGTTAGATGACCTTCACCTTCTGCTGCTGCATCCAGCAACAGAACAGGGAAATAGTCTGACGCTGGCCATGGATTGCAGCTGAGGGAACTTATCTACTTTGTTAAATGAATTCAGTGAAGGGAAAAACACAAACATGCACAAATTCAGAATTCACATCAGTTAACACCTGTATAATTACTGGAAGTCAGCTTTGCAAGCATCTACAAACAAGTGTGATGCTTCATAAAGTCCACAGAATTTATTTCAGCTTCTCTGGTATACAGATTAAATAACAAAATTAATAGTTTGGTGTTAGAGAGGGATACATTAAATTAGAAAGAAAACAGAAGTGCATCTGAGTTGTAGTGCTACGAGATGTTCTCAGGTGCTAGTGGTGAGAAATGATCTGTGCCCAAGGCATGGCTTCCCTGTGTGACTGTGTGACACTGGACACCTTGTTTGCCTTCTGATATTACCTTCCCAGCTTATAAAAACTGGGGGTAAGCCTAATAACTCTGCATTATACTTTCAGGTGAAAAATACCATATAAATGCAAAGCAGTTTTAGAAGCAGCTCATGATTTGACTAGTTCATCCATAGTTATGAGAGTAATGTAGAAATGAGGGACATTTCCAATCTTCCTCTCTGAAACTTGCCATACAAAGGAGACTCACAGATGTGAAATGGGCAATTACAGCCTTAAGCGTAGTAATTACAGAGACAAGTATTGCTTAGGCCCACATGAGGAATGTTTTAAGCGCAAATATACATGTTTTTTTGACAATTATTCCTAAATTGAAAATGTTTTTAATAAAGTAGCCAAAACTTTTAAAATAATTATGAGCATAAATTTGGTAAGTGGAGAGCCATTAGAAATGTGCACTCATAGGGAAACTCTCTAATGTTAAAAATTAAAAAATTAAATAATTAAAAATTTGTACTAGATTAAAATGTTCCAGCAAGATCTAGATGGTGTGTAGCTATCGCTGTAAGGGATGCTCTGCCATGCACGTGTCCATTTTGGGTGCTTTGCACCGCACTGGCCTCACTCACTCTGTTGCAAACAGGAATGAAAAAATACAATGTGTGCCTTTGCTGTTGATAATGCAGGAACTTCTGGAGTGCTCCATTCTCTTGTGGGCGGAGTCTCTGTCATTTGCATTTCTTAGTAGGTAAAAGATGAGCAACATAACTGTGCCAGTGTGTCTGAAGAAATATATTTGAACTCAGTGCAAAATGTGTCTTCCCCCAAGAGCAGCGGGAAGCCTGAAGGAGGATTGGCTTATTTGTAACAAGGCCACAAGATCACATTCTCTACACAAATCTCTCTGTCTTTTTGAATGTTTTGTTGTTTGGAAAGAAGGATTCTGTTTCATTGCAGTGTTCCTATGCGAAACCCTGGTCATTTGACACAGTACAGTGGAACAAAACATCAGTTTAAATGGTTAATCAGAATTTATTGAGATTGGTTTTACTGCTTTACTGTGCACAGTCTTCAAAAATTTATAAAGACAGGAAACTCTTGATGAGCTCAAAGACAGCAGGAGCTAACATAAGGACACCGGTGTTCTAGCTTTTTTGACAAGTCTGTCATCCGAAATGATGAAAGCACTAAAACTGTTCATTCTCTCACAATGAAAAGGTTTTTTCCTAAATGGAAAGCATTTCAAATATCTAGTAGCTGGGCTGAGGCACAAGAAGGACCGTGAGGTGATTCAGGACAGCCAACACAGTTTCACTGAGGGTAAATCCTGCCTGACCAATGTAGTGTCATTCTACAGTGGGGTGACTACCTCAGTGGACAGCAATGGACAAGGGAAGAGCTATGGGTCTCATCTATGTGGACTTCTGTAAGGCCTTTGCCATGGTACACCACAGCATCCTTCTCTCTGAATTGGAGAGAGGTGCGTGTTAATGGGTGAATTGTTCAAGGGATGAGAAATTGGCTGGATGATCACATCCAGAGGGTGCTCACCAATGGCTTAGTGTCCTGATGGAGATTGGTGGTGTCCCTCAGGGATCCATACTGGGATCAGCACTGTTTATTATCTTCATCAATTCATAGACTGTGGAATTGAGTGCACTCTCAGCAAGCTTGCAGATAACACCAACCTGAATGGTTTAGTTGATACACCTGAAGAACAGGATGCCATCCAGAGGACCTGGACAAGCTTGAGAAGTGGGCCCGTGGGAATTTCATGAAGTTTAACAAGACCAAGTGCAAGGTGCTGCACCCGTGTTGAGGGCAGCCCCCATTATCAGTGCAGGCTGTGGATGAACAGGTTGGGAGCAGCCCTGTGGAGAAGGACTTGGGGGTGCTGGTGAAAGGAAAGCTGGGCATGAGCTGGCAATGTGCACTTGGAGCCCAGGAAACCAATTGTACCCTGGGCTGTATCACAGGAATTGTCACCAGAAGGTGGAGGGAGGTGGTTCTGCCCCTCTGCTCCACTCTTGTGAGATGCCACCTGAAGTGCTACATCCAGCTCTCGGTCCTCTGGACCTGTTGGAACAAGTCCAAAGGAGGGTCATGAAGATGGTGAGAGGGCTGGAACATCTTTCCTGTGAGGAAAGGCAGAGAGAATTTGAGTTGTTCATCCTGGAGAAGAGAAGGCTCCACAGAGACCTTATTGCAGCCTTTCAGTACTTAAAGGGGGCTATAAGAAAGATGAGGACAGACTGTTGCCTCTTGCCGTAGGATAAGGGGTAAGATTTTAAACTAAAAGAGAGTAGATTCAGACAGATATAAGGAAGATTTGTTTTTTCTTTTTTTATGATGAGGTTAATGAAACACTGGAACAGAGAGGGTAGATGCCCCATCCTGGCATCCCTGGCTCTTGGGCAGAGCTCTGAGCAACCTGGTCTGGTTGAAGATGTCCGTGCACATTGCAGGAGACTTGGACTAGATGACTTTAGGGGATTCTTTCCAACTTAAACTATTCTATGATTCTATGGTTCTAGGATTCTGTGATCAGTATTTCTGTGCTTTAAAAGAAAATATGAAACATGGAAGCAATTTGCCTTGTTCAGTTGGGCTTTTTAAATAATGAAGGTGTCAACCAGAATTACAGAAGTGACCAAGATTTTAGATCCCTCAGACTATCAAAAGAAGACCGTTAGGTTCAAATGTATTAAAATCTAATTATATCCCAAGAGAGTAAAAGCGACAAAGCATAAATTTGCAGAGGTAGCGTGTGACCAAAAATTATTATTGTCTACCTTTGCCCTTTATTAAATGCTGCACTGTGTCAGGTCTTTAATCTCCAGCTTTCCATTACACAGAGCTGAACAGCCCAGCCTCGGCCCCCAGCTCGGAGAAGCAGAGCCCCTTGGCCCAGCAGCACAGCCCCATGGCCCAGCAGAGTCCCCTGGCACAGCAGAGCCCCGTTGCCCAGCACAGCCCCGTTGCTCAGCCACCACCTCCACAGCCCCTCCAGCCACAGGGACACGAAAACAGGTTTGTTCATTTTCTTACAAGTCTTCTTCTTTTTCCCCCTTGTATATTAGAGTTCTGGAGTCAGGAAGATATTTCTATAACAGGTTTTATCAGTGGTGTATCATTTACCAGCCAAGTCTCACATGTAATTTATGCATATGGATGAGCAAATTTATCTGTAATGGAAAATAATTGGTAGGGGGATAGGAATTTTGTGACCAGCTGTACATATAAAAAGCACACTCAGGCTGTGGGATGGTACAACTTTCTGTGACCTCCAATCAACACTATTTAGTCTTTGGATCATTTTTTTAGCATGTTAAATGAGGCTGATTACCCTGACTGTCTTTATGCTAATCTTCAGTAACCAATACACATCATCACGACCCTCTTCTCCAAATGATGCTGGTTACAGGACTGTAACTACTCACTTCAGAAGATACTTGAGTTCAGTTGTGATTTAGACACTACGCCCTCTAATTCTCCTTGCTTAACAGATGTGGTACTTTCACTTGCCCAAAATTATTTTCTCTCAATTAGTCACACTAGGAAAATTACTTTGCCTTATATTTCATTGAGTGTATTTTCCAAAAGTGCTCACCTCCCAGAAGACATATGTTTCCGACAAACTTCAATACAAAGCTTTCACAAAACTCTTTGTGCAGTTGGAAGTCAGTATTAAATATCTGTTAAATAGGGAATTTTCAGATGGTACCAGCAAATGATATTAATTAAAGTTCCACTGAAAAGTATAAGCTATAATTGGTCATATCACCATTTACATATTCAGCAAAAATTGCAATGGCTCCATCTGTGCATAAAAGCATCATCTTTAAGATACAGCTGTGGTCATATCTTGGGAACCTGCGTAAGGATGACTCATATTTCAGAAAAAGGTCTATTATTGCTAGTTCATGTAGTATTATTTTTTACTAAATTTTATAAATTAGATTACAGCTTGTTTATATAGCCACATACATTGTTTCTGTACAAAATGCTATAAAACATTTAAAACTCCTAAGAATATTAACTAGTGTTTTTTCTTCCAATATTAATTAGGCTCAGTATCACAGTAAGCCCATTGTTTCCCTGACTTCTTTTTACAGGATCATGGTACTGAGTAAAGAAAGTAAGAGGATTACATGTACACATGCAGCTCTTATTGTAGATGCCATGTACAGGTTTTAAAGGAACACATAGCAGCAGGCTATTTTAATCTTCTCAGAGAAGTCAAAGGGAAACAGTTCAGATATTTTTGTGTCTGATTATACATTCAGCCTATTAAAGCGAACGTGTAAGATTTGCCATAATGTTACTATAACTGTATTAATGAAGTGACATTTTGAAACATATCTAAAACATTTTGAAACATTTACATTCAGATTGCCTTTTATATGTAAACTAACATAATCAAAAACTGCACTCTCATTTTTTTGGAATATAATTTCTTTTAAACAATAAGTACTTTTCAAAATCCCCTTCACAATCTATATGTGTCTCTGTACCTTTATGTATCCATGTACATACATGGTCACTTGGTCAGCTGAAAACTTCCAGACCATTTCTAAAGAACAGTTTAAAATGTCTATTTCCTGTGTAGGAAAGAAGTTATTTCCTTCAGAACCTAGGGAAGAGCGTAAAAACATCCACCATGTGAACATTTTTGTTAGTATCTTACCTAAACCACTATTACAGAATTACCTTGCTGAAAGGGTTCCAGACTTCCTTTGTGCCTCTTTAGCACACCACATGGCTGAGGTATGGAGGTTTACAGGAAGAAATGTTTTTAACTTCACCCTGAAGTGTGAAATGCAATTATACCCTGATTCCCATGTGGTAATGGAAATTACTATGTGCGTAAATTAAATAACTAGTCACTGTATCTCAGAAAGTCACATTTTCTTTGAAATTTTAGGACCCATCTCTGTATAACCAGTTACTAGTTAAAGTTAATATTTTACTTGTTATTAATTCTTCATTAACCAAATTTATTTTTCTTTCACCCTTTGTTATTTCTATGAATAACTTTTAGCCAGATAGTATTATAGGGAGTGTATAATGATAATAACAATGTATACTATACTAACAGATGTTATATTAAAGGATATCCTTCATTAAAATATAACAGCTAGAACAAAGATTGTATGTTTTAAAAAAACACTTTAACTCACAATAATCATAGTTTATGTCAATTAAATGGATGTAAACTGCAGTGATGTTCCATTTATTCTATAAAAATGTTAATTCTGAAGAAAAAGCATTTTATAAACGCAGGGAATTATTTTGTAGTGTGTATAGTGGATGTTTTCACCTGCAGTTTCATCTTCCAGATAGGTGAGGTAAGTGGGAATCACGATGTTTTACTGTTCCTGTCCCTTTGAGTCTAATCCTGATCTCACTGATACAAACTGGAAAATTGCACAGTGTGACCTGAGCAAAAATTGCTTATGCCCTTGTTTCAAAAGCACTTACTGGTTTTGGATGCCTCAACTATTTACCCCTGAGAGGTTTTACTTCTCTGTGAAAATTTGTCTCATGCAATTTTGCACTCAGGCAGGTATCTTTCTCTCCTCAATATTGCACGCAGTGCATATTCCTAATGGTTTGCTACTTTCTGAAACTAAGCCATTTTGCCTCTCTCAGTTATAGGTCAGAAGTAAAAGCCAGACAGGATGTGAAGCCTGACATTCGGCAACCTCCGTTCACAGACTACAGGCAATCCTCGACGGACTACCGGCAGCCCCCGCTGGACTACAGGCATCCTCCGGTGATGGACTACCAGCAGCCACCACCTCTGGACTACAGGCAGCCACCCCTCATGGATTACAGGCAGCATTCTCCTGACACCAGGCAGTACCCTCTGTCAGAGTACAGGCAGCCCCAGGTACGAACCAAAACACTTAGAGCACTCCTGAATAGAAGGTCTTAGGGGCTGTAGGGAGAGCTCATGTGTGCTGGTAAGGAAGATGGCATTAGAGGAGGAAAAAACACATTTATTGTTTTCAATCTGCGTTACTACTTCTCTGTAAAGAAATTGCTTCCAAACGATTAATATTAATGAATAACTGTGTGATCTGTAAAAATAACTACCTTTATAATTGTGTGATTATAATGTTAAGTAAGTGCTGTTTTTAAGGCACTGTGGAGTGAAAATAAAAATTCTACCATAAATTGCCTTTGCATAAGCAGTTGAATTTTTTTATTTCTAGGGACATAACTCAGTCATCAAACTGTGGGTGTACTTAGGTCAAACTGCATTTCTACAGCATTCTTGAAAATTAAGATTTTATCTAATCAGAATAAATAGATAAATGGAAATTCTTACTGGTAAAATTACATTTCTGTTGGTAATAGTCTGGATGAGTAGAAACTAGCTTGTGCAACTAGTGTCTTTGACAGCAGGCATTATCTAACAAATTCATACAGATCTAAAAAATTCAAACCTTACATGAGGAGTTATGGTACCTCAGACAAGACTCCACTGATGACACATATTGACTGACAGCTGTGAAGGTTGAGGACTTAGCTCAAATTTCTGACTTTCAAAAGAAATCCTCCTTTCTCCTTGTATAAAGGCAGGAAAAACAGAGGTCAAAAAGTATTAAATAAGAGAATGTAAACTTCTGGACACTATATGCTGGAACTATGCATAGATGGTTTCTATGTGCATATCTCTAAAACCAGACACATAAACCCTACCAAGGAAAACAGTGACATTCTTAAATGGGATCTAGAGAACCCTGGGAAAATATTCTGTATTCCAATATCTAGATAGCAAATGCCTATCCCCAAATGCATACCCTATAAGATGCTTCTTAGCATCTAGAGATTCTTGGACTGGCTGTTTCTCACCATCTCTGCTTTAATTCTCTAATCACTAGAGTGCACAACCCAAGCTTGCTCTTTGTTTTCTCCTGCTCCCATGGCTCTTGCACTGTTGGCTGACAAGGCATCAGAAGCTAAATAGCAATTTCCCCCATCAAGACCTCTCTACCGAGGTGGTGGTTTGGGCCTATCAAGGGAAAATGGCAAAAATAAATCTCAGTCTCTGAAGACACAGAAAGGGTGAAACTCAAATCTCCTCCTTCCCACCTCCTCCTCAAGGGACACATTTTAACCAAAGTGGTGAGAGTTACTGTACTTTGTGACTCCCTGCAGTCCAACCTGCTGATCACAGGTTCTTCTAGGAATTTAGGAAACGTCACTCCTACTGATTTTTATTTGTGATGATGCTTATACAGGATCTGCCTTCTGCCTCTCTTGCCAAATCAGCACTTCTGCATAGGCATAAACATTTATACCTGGGTGCCATGAAAATATTGAGAATGAATATGGAACACATCTCAAGAGCTTTTGGTTCCAGGCAGCTGTTGTAAGATACGCTTTCAGAGTGGTTTAGACTTAGCCATTTACATTTTGCTAAAGTTTCTTTTCAGAAGTGGATGAAATCTGTCAGTGAAGAAGTATACTTTAAGGTCCCTTTGCTTACAGCATTTGGATCAATAAATTTTTGAACAGTTGTGTTTTAAAGTTTTCTTGAATGTCTACCACAACGGTCATGTAGTTAATAATCTTTCATTTTCTATTTGTCTGTACAGGACTTTGATTATTTCACTGTTGATTTGGAGAAAGGAGCCAAAGGGTTTGGGTTTAGTATCCGAGGAGGAAGGGAGTACAAAATGGATTTGTATGTGTTAAGGTTAGCAGAAGATGGACCAGCAATAAGAAATGGAAGGATGAGGGTGAGTAAATGCATTGTAACACTTTTTTGCAACATTTACAGATATGTTTGTTGATGAGGTCAAAGAGAATGCATTTTTTTCGTCTCTTATCAGGTTTTAAAGAACTAATGCCAAATACCTATTACAATATAAACTCATTCTATAGGAGTTCAAAAAATTAGTTGTTGTATATGGCAAATCTCTGTAGTTTCTTTGCAGAATAAATGTATTACTTCTGGTTGATAATAGCTTTTACTTGTTGGGAGGTGGGCTTATGGAGCAGTGAGACGGACTCAATATGAGTTAGCTACAAAACAGTTTATTAATGGCGTTTCTACAATTATAGCGTTCTCTGAGTGTACGTGCATTAACATTACTGGTGCTCACACACACAGACAATCACTCATTGGCCACAGTTACAAAACTACTGTCTCTGTACTTGTCTTCTGCTGCTCCTGAGCTCTCTCAGTCTCTGCAGGCTGTTTATCTTCACGGGCACAGAGCAGTCTGGCCAAGGTCACACTCCTCCTGCTCTGCGAAGAAATCCACAGGCCTGGTAGTTTCCCACTTTTACTCTGTCATAAATTTTTCTCATTATATATTTTCACTCTTATCTAAGCAACTTAAAAATTTCTGACAAGTTTGATGATTCTTGGGCAATAATAACATAATACATCTCTAAGCACAAAAGCAAAGTGATAACTATAGGACACGTATAGGATAACTATGAAACCTAAGACCTCATCTGTGTTATTTTACTAATTTAAATAAGTTGCCTTTGTAGTGCTTGCTAAATTTTATTGTTATTACTCAATCTCATTTGTATGGATTAGGATTAAAAAAAAAAAAAGGCAAACATTCTATGTAGGAAAAATAATCTAATAAAAAATAGATGTCTTTAATCTGTCCAGCTGTGTTAAAGACAAGGTATAAACTCATCCAAGCTTGCTGGTACTTTGCAGAATAGTGGGTGCACAAAAAGAAGGAAAAGACATAGGCAAGACTATCAAGAATCAGCATAAAAAAATGTTTATGTATCTAATTAGTGCAGTCATGTTCAATCAGTATTTAATTATAAAGATGGGCAATGAAAATGGTGTTCTGTGTGGTGGTAGTAGCAGATTTTACAAATGTCATGGTTGTTATACATATTCTCTTTCACAATTCTGACAATCTGAGCAGACTGTCTTTCCTGAGTCAGACTCAGGAGTTCTGCTGTGCTTCAAATCAGTCTTAACTTGGCCACTCTGTAGAATTTTAAAATTTGGCTAGTCCTCAGCTGTATCGTGGCCTCTGGCACTGGGAGCTTGCACAAGGCAGTGGTGGCATAAGCAGCCCTGTGGGGCAGGCAGGCAGCACCTGGCAGTTGAGAAATACTCCCACAGTACTTTTTTGTGTCAAATATTGGTGAATTTGTGCTGCAGCTAGAACTTTAACTTAAGAATATCTGCTCTGGTGAGTGTTTTCATTCTTTCCTTGAAGGTAGCATAGTCATAGTCAGTTGTTCTTAATGAGAAACCATAAGCAAGATGTACCTTGGCAGCCATAATGTGACTAAAGATTGGGGAAAAGTTGTGCTTTTAATAAGCTCTGGAATCGCATATTTGGAAACATAGGGCTAAGAATGTAGAACAATAGAAGAAGAATGCCTTTGAAGAGGTTCATTTGAATTCCTTTGAAGAGAGTATTAGGTAGAAAACTAACTTATTAAAATCTGTTCATCATTTGAACAAATTAATACTAAAGAATAAAGTTAGGCTACCCACTCTGTGAATAGCCAAAATTTAAAAAGTATATAACGGAAATAGGGGGATTTTTCAATTACATTAGGAAAATTCCTGCACATTTTAATGAAAACCGTTAATATACTTTCTAAAATAACTCATTTTAAAGCTTTTTTATTGTTGTGCCCACAATAAATAGCCAAGTGTCATTCTGTCCAGATAGTTGTAACTGGGTTTCTTTCTCTCCTTTAAAAGCATCATTCTTTGGAACCACTTTTACCCTGCAGCTTTGCTGCTGAGTCTTGTCTTTTATTCTCCTGTTTAACAGATGTTTTAACCTGACAAATGGGTTTGAAACTTGCAAGACTTTTGTCTTCAGTGGCCTGTAACTGATGGACAGCAGAAGCTCAAGAAACAGCTTCTTCAAAACAAAAGTAGAAAAAAACCAAAAATTACTAATTGCTGAAAGGAATAGAGTACATAGGAAGATGAGCAAAAGAGGCAGAATTCTGTACCCGTATCTCCTTTCCTAAGATTATATCACCTGTTAACAATCCAGGTTCATTCCTACTTCTTGGCTGGGACCACCAGCCAGCTGGTTTAAATTCTGCATCTCTCACAGGTGTATCTCTATAGCAAAACACGGAAAAATCAGTTCAGTGCTTCTTGCTTTATATTCCGTCATCATTAAAGATGAGATTCTCTCACCTTGGGCTTTCAGCAGCAAACCATGCTTTTGTGCTAGGATCTTATCAGGAGGAGCACTTTCCAGATAGCAGTTCTTCTGATGACCTACTTGTCTCCATTATTGTTTTGCTACCTGTTTCCTCCTCCTTGAACAACCTTCTTTACTTTAACTGAAGCCTTATAGAAAAGCATTGAAGCAGATAAGACAAGGTGTAAATCATGCTTGTAGAAAGAAATCATACATATAACTCCACTGCTATTCCCATCCATGAAGCCAAGGAAAAAAAGAATAAAACCAGCTAGGCTGTTGAAAAAAATAGATCGTATAATTAACATTTTACCTGTAGAGCATTTAGATGTAATAAGTAAACATATTCCACAAGTAACATTTTGTTTCCAGTCTATTTATACCCAGCAAAAGCCCTGATGGACACATTCACATTGATATAAAACTCACTATTTTAAAGAGAAAAATGAAATAATATAAGTTACCTTAAATAATAGAGCTGTATCTATTCTACTGGGTTTATAAAATGGTATACCTGAAGCAATGTGATCTCTAACTGGAGACAGCTCAGATAGGCAAGTCAAAGTCTGCATGTTTACTCTGTTAGAGGGCATTGCAAAACCACAGTGATAGGGTGAGCCCAACAGCTATATTCCACTTGGATAGGTGTCAAAAAACTGAAAGTCTATCAGCACACATTCAAAAGGTTCTAAGGTCTAAATATGTGTAAATGTGTTAGACATTACAGATGCAGAGCATAAATTTAAAGAAATAAAAGCTGTGATTGTCAGAAAACAGAAGTAAATAAAGAACCAGAATGGAACTATCTCTTGTAAAAGAAAATAGAGTAGATACATTACTGAGTAAGATAAGTATGGAAGGAGCACAATATGCCATTAATAGGAGCAAAAAGAAATTGAATAAGAAGGCAATGATGAAACGACATGAAGAAAGTGACATCAAAATTGGGGCATTCTTCTGAGAATTTCAGTTTGAACTTCAGCCTTTTAAGAACTCCAGTGAGGTTTGTGAGCAGACTAGAGAACAAACTCATAGAATAATGCTGGAAGTGATGGCCTTCCACTGGCCCTGCCAAAACTGTCTGGGTTTGTAAAGATTGATGAAAGAGGAAAAAAGGTTTCATGGAATTTGTTACTGCATCACCATTTCCATCATAAGTTCTGGTCTCCCTTCCCATTGGGAATGGCATGCTAGGTACTTAGGGTTTTTATTGGAAACAAATCCACCAAGGAACACTCCATTTTAGGATTACAAGATCTAAAATAGTCTTTAGTTGCCCTTCATGACAGATGGGGCTTTCTACTTTGATTTTCTGCAGAATTGTTCTGAGAACTGGAAAGGTGGAAGAGTAGTGAGCTGATGTCATACAGAGTTCATCAGTCTTACCAGCATACTGCTATTTTACAAGGATCCCTTTCATCAGCCTACATAGACACTGCATTAAGTCTTAAGGTTCAACAGATTATTCCCTTAAAACGATTTTAAAACTTTTACTGTTCTCAGTCATGGCACCTTCATGTGCACTGATACTTTATATGGGCCCATAGACTCTTGCAGAAAGTCCAAGAATGCATTCTAGTTTAACTTGGTTTCATCTATCACTAGATATGGAAAGGAAATACCCACCAAAGGACCCAGAAGTCTACAGGAAAAAATGTTTCTTCGCATGCATCCTCTGCCTGCGTGGTTGGTAAACTACTCTCAACCAGTGTCAGAGAGCCACAGCTATAACTGTGTAGTTTTGTGTAAAATCATATGTCAGGTCATATACCACAATTAAATTGGCAAGATTTTACTGCAATTCATGAATCAGAGATATGGAGACTGTTCACAGAAGATGGCTGTAAGGGAGAACCTCATCACTGCACTGAAAGCAAATACAGATCCCTCTTAATTCTGACAGCTGAACACAAAGCAAGTCCAGTGGGGAATTCTGTAAAGCCCAACTATGCCTGTGCTCCATAAGGCAAGGATGTATTAAAAGAATCATGAAAAAAGTTTGGAGAATTATTAGTGTCTTTGGTACCTTATCCTGAACTTGCAGGACTCTGAGCACATCAGGATTCCAATTCTCAAGCAATACTAGCATCAGGGAAAAAAATTGAAAATAGCTGGTGATGACAACGTCAAAAATGAAGCTGGAAGCACTAGTCTCAGAGCAGGGCAAGAGTGTGGTGCACACACTCTCAGTGACAAGACATACTGAGTTGAATCGGTCACCAGAGATGAGGGGCGTAACACAGGCAATGTGGAGCACAGTCCCCTCAGCCTTTTAAGATTCAGACACTACTGGCAATAATTTTACAGGTCAATTTAGATAAGACTGATGATAATTCATATTTCATTCCTGCCTCATGTTGAGGACAATGATCACCAGAGCTCTGCTTGCAGGAGAGCTTCCCGTCTTAGAGATGGAGAACTGCTGACTACTCTCAGGGGAATTGCTAGACTTGTGAGATATGATCAACAGATCTCTTACTGCCTTGAGTGGTATCTCCTGCAGCCAGCATATTTATTGAATCCCATGTCAAACAAAGAGCCTGTGGCTGAGGGCTGCAAGGGTACAGAGCAACACGAAATTCTTGAAGAATGAGAATGAAATGTCCTTTTTATATGCAGTGTGCATCTGTGCCATTTTGTCACTTTGTGAGTTACATCCTTTTTTCACATCTTCCACAAAAGTCATACATCTCATCTCTGACATTTCCAGTTTCAATGTCTTGTCGACTCATTTTTCTCAGTCCACATACACTAGTTAGCTCTATCTCCAGCTTCTCCATATCTCGCTGCACTGCATTATTTTTCTCGTTCTGTGGTAGATTTTTCTTATTTATTTGCAGAACAGACATCTGAAATACCGGCATAGCAGAATTTTATATCTGTCATGCTTCTCAGTCCTGTCCTGACTCTTCAATCCTTTTTCCTCTTTGTTGCTTTTCCTGTGGTCTGGACCCCTCTTTTTGTTCCAGTTGTACACAGTTGGAGATAAAAAACGAGAACAAGGAACAGGAGGCTCCTACAGTGTCAAGTATGAGCTTTTGTGTTGTTGCACAGGAATCTGTGTGGCCTTGCTTGGTCTGTTCCAGGTTGCCAAGTGAACAGCACAGTAATGCTCACAACAGTAACCAACCTCTGCTGTCGTTCATTGCATTTTGCAAACTAGCATAATATGTGTATTTTGTAATTTCCTGTAACAATAGAATTCACACCAACCTTATTTGTGGTTATTCAGAAACCTTCAACCACCTACACCAAGAGTTACTCCTAAGAAAAAGGGACAATTCAGTTTTCAAAACCAAGGCTCAAAAAATGCAGGCAAACAAGAGGAATCTGCCTCTTATTTATAAAGAAACAGAATTTAGTTTCAAATCATGGAGGATATGACTGTTGCATTTGAAACTGCTGTCAAAACCCATGTATGAGCATTCAACAGCATTCAAAACTGACATTTTTCTCTTTGTGTGTGTCCTAAATCTTTTTTGCAATAAGAGGGACAGAGCACCCATGAAACTCATAATGTGATATTAAAGGCCTGTCAAGCCATAGGAAACATAAGTTTAAGTCCCTTTTGAAAAGCCTAGAGACCAGGCTTCTGAGCAGTAGGTTAGCATGTAAGAGCTGGTTGTTGCTCACTATGTCTCCCAGAATAAATTAATTAGCATTAAGACCCTTCAGGCTTCTCAAGGAAGTAGGTAGTATGTGGGCATTCAGGCTCTGTAGACTCTTTAACAGTGAAGTTTGACAAGCTAATATAAACCTGTCTCCCTGAAACATGACACTCAAACATCTCAACCTGGGCATCCAGAAATCACTTGAGTTTCTCCTGGGTTCAGTGGATAGATAGTCAGAGATGAGTTATGTCCCTATAGTGTTTGGAATGTCTTTTATACAACGCAAAACAGAATATTCTCTCTTTTGTTCTCATCATGCTTTTCCTTTTTCTATTTCATCTTTCTTGATTGCTTGCTGTTGCACACATTTAGCTTGGTGTTCACCTCGTCATTTTATCACTGTATCCATTTTTAGCAGATCAGTCGTCTGTTTCCACCAATTAAGGAATCATTCTGTGTCTGAGGCTTGGACGTAATACAGCTTTCATAGACACTTCTTTTTAAATCTGTGTCAACATGCGTAAAGTATTCTCATTGTTTTTTAAATGTATGTTTTAGTAGCTGTTGTCTTGCATCTCAGAGAAGACAAAATCCAAGCAAAAGTGGCTGGGATGCTACATACTGTTTTGTGAGATTCCCATTGCATGGCCAAATTTTTTACCAGAAACCACATGCAGTTCTCATAGTTTTACACACCATGCACCTTCTCCTAACCTTTGTGATTCTGCTCTCCATGCATTGTTGTTGTATTTCTTCAGTCCCTCCAAAACAGAGTCTTTGCAGGGTCATCTCAGCTCTTTGTAGCCCTATTGCTAAAGAAAATGGCTAAGTGTCAAAAATACACTGGTCATCAACAGGGCTGATTGTTTCCTGATTGTGACCATCAAATAAAGGCTCAAGAGGAAGAAGGAATGGTTTCTTACTCTACAGTAAGAACAAATCTTTAAGAGCATGTTGCCATGCAGACCCCACAATCTGCACTGGCTCTTCTTGTTAATGAGGAACAGAGCATCTGTTTGGGACACTCCATCAGTGATTAGCTCTACATTAAAGGGTTATTTCCTGCAGTCTGAAGTGGAAAGCACCTATGGTTGCAGTCAGTAAGTACAGTTATCACAAAGTAGTTCAGCTCAGCTTGATAGTGATTAGAGCAAAATGCATTAAAAAGAGGAGAGAAACAGTAGTCACACAGTAGAGAGAGTGGGTGACAGATACTGACATCTCTTTTTCTGATCAAGAAAGCTGCAGCAAGGAATGGCAAGAATACTTTGATCAGTCGTTATCTTTTCACAAACATTTAGGACAGTCACAGTATCCAAACATGAAGCAGGGATTTGTCAGCTTAATCCTTAATTTTTGCTATAGCAAACTTTGGAATCCTGTTTTGGATTGAAAAGAAAGCATAAGACTGACATATACTGCTGACTGAATCTCCATGTTCTCAAGGTGCTAAAAGGCAGTGAAGTGTTATGTTCAGAATACTGGAGAAATTTGGGTATTTCTGTGGGAAAGCCCCTTGCAAGTTTACTCTAGTCACAGCAAACATAAAGGTGGAAGGAGCAGTGGTAGGTCCTGGGAGCCAGAAAGGCCTTCTCCAGGTGGTGTGCTGACACAGGAGGGATTCAGCTGCTGAACACTGGACATGAGGGAGGGCATGAGAAGGCTGACAGAAATCCCACTAATATTTGGATGTGCCCACACACAAAGGACAGAAGTATACTCCAGGAATACTCCAGGAGCATATGATGCTCCACTGGCCTTCATTTTACTAAGGTCTTGTGCACACACCTGGAAGACAAATGCCTACACAGTGATTCATGCCAGTTAAGTAACCAATCTTTTCTACATAAGTAGCACTTAAATCCTGCAGCATACCTGGATTACTTTATGCAGTAATATAAATCTTACCTTCATACTAAGCATTCAGTGAATGTCAACACTGTCATTACAATGGAACAAAAAGGCAAAGACATTCTTAGTCCCTTCCACTTATTCTGTGGTCCATCTGAACAGTACAGGAAGATGTTAACTATGTTTTCCCATCGAGTCGCATGTCTCTTTGGGGTAATCTCATTCACACTCCGATTCCCTACTACATACATCACTGTCCAACCTCACTTGTAGTGAGACTAGGTGTGATTGATCTGAACTCAGAGAATTCAACTGGGATACTCCAGCATATGAGCTGAATGCCAGCCTGTGGCAAGAGGAGCTCGATGTCGGGTTAGTGTAATTGGCAGAACTCAAGGAAGAGTATATTGACATGCAGACATAAAGCCGATCAACATTCTACTGTCTGCACAGCAAAGAAATGCAAACTGAGGTCCTCAGGGATCTGGAACGTATTTTGACAGTATAAAAGTTTCATAAGTAAAGAGTGAATTAACTGTAGGTGAACTGTTATTCAGCATTTATTCAAAAAGCTGTGTGTGCTTTTTAGAATTTGTTTGCAGAAAGATAAGGAGAAGGAGTATTCCTCTCACACACATAACTAATATCATACTTGTAAAAATGTATTCAGTTTGACACATTCAAAGCCTCCTTTTAACCCTATGCCTAGCAGCAAAATCCTTCAAGTCAGCTGTGAAAAAGAACAAGTTAATAATCTTGATAAAAATAGTGTAGTATTAAATTTTAAGACTGAAAGATTTAGTTGGCAGGCAGGCATCATTTTTAAGTCTGGGCTTTATGAACTATTGATAAAGGCTTTCAGGTGTAAAAAAAAATTAACCCTTTCTTAAAAACTTAAGAATCAAAAGTGTTAGAAAGACATGAACACACTACATGCTGCTGCTCTGATAACTGAAACACTTTGTCCCATAACAGAAATGACAGAGGCAGCTTCTTTTCTGTGTTTCCCAAACCAGAAACTGGGAGAGAGCACCTCTGAAGGTAAAAGGATACAGATATGAGGCCCATTCCTATGGCCCACAGGCCCAGTATCCTTATTCCAACAAGTAGAGGATGACTAGGAAAGGAATGAAGGTCATCTATGAAATGATTCATCCAAGCCCCTGGCAATCAGCAGTTTATAGATTTCTCTGTGCTAGAACTCATAGTTAGTGTCTAGGACTACTTCTTAACCATTTATTTTAATGTTCTTATGCTTTTTGACATTCCTGATCTGCTATGTCAATGGATTCCAAGTCTGAATGTCTGCACTGTTTGGGGGAAAAACTCCTCTTTTTTTGTTAGTAGTTACAACGTAATTATCTTAGTTCATCATTCCCATACCATTCTTTATTCTATTGACCTATATCATATCCACCTTTTTCCCACTGAAGCTTACCAGTCTGTTTCAGCTTGCCTCACAAGGGAGCTCTTCTTTATCCCTGGCCAGCCTCACTGGCCTTCTGCAAAACATTTCTCAATCTATCACATTCATTTGGAGGTGGAAGCACTGCAACAATCTGCAGTTTTCAAGATATCGGCGCTCCTAAATGACACAATGATGGTTTCTTCTTCATTTTCCATTCTCTCCCTAATAGTTAATATTCTGTTTGCTTTTTTGATTGTGCTGACATTTTCAGCAAGGTAATCACAAGGACAGCAGGACCTGTCTCTTCAGCGGTAATGGCTGACTTAGAGTGATTGTGTGTGTGATTTTCCACATATACTCTACTTAGAGCTCAGCACTTGGCACCACTGAATTTCACCTGCTGCTTTAGCACACAGGATTGTGCTTTCTTTTTAGAACTTTTAAGTTTAGATTTGACAGTCTTGCACGGTAATGTGTTGCCTGCAAATTCTATTACCCCAATCTTGAACCTCTTCACCACAGCATTTACAAGTATGCTGAACAGAATAATCACTGTGTTAAAGTCTTCTGATTGTGAAAATTGACAACCTAATTAAAGTATTTTTTCCTAGAATTTAATCTCCTACCTGGAAGTCCCTATTCTTTTACATCCCACAGCAGAGCTTTTACTGAAGTCTTTACTATTAAAAGCTTTCTGAAAATGTCAGTATACTAACCAGATCACATTTATCTCTCTAGTCACTGGGAGCTCCAGTGACCTGCAATACATCTGTGAGGAATGGCTTCCCTCTACAATAGCCACATCGACCCTTCCCCACTATGTCATCATTATCCTTGTGCCATCCTTGTTGCTTCCTTCCATCTGCTCAATTGAACATGAGACTCACTTGGTTGCTTTCCAAGACCGTTCTTTAAGACTGGTGTCACACTTGCCACTTTCCATTCCTCTGCAATTCAGCAATTTACTGATTTAAGCAGTAGATTATATCCCATAGCTACTAGTTCTGCAGCTTAATATCCAAATTCCTTTAGAAATGAGGATAAAAGTCATCTGCTTCTGGACATTTCAGACTATCCATTTCATCAGTCTGTTATAAAATCTTTGCCACTGACCCTGCCATTGGAGTTAGTTCCTCATTCACCCCTGTGGTGAGCAGACCGTCTGCAGGAGTTTTGCTGTTCTCCCTTTTAGTGAACATTGATGCAAAGAATTAATCTGCTTTCTGCAGCCTTTTCTACCTTGTGCCCAAACTGTCTTTTGAGATCTGACAGGCTACATGGCTGAGGTATGCGTGAAAATACCTTCTTAGGTCTTACATTTCAGCATTTTCCCTCCTTAAAATCTCTTTGTGGTTTTACTTTAAACTTATCAGAGTTAACAGAGTTAACTTTCCTTTTCTGTTTTGCTGCTTGGATGCAACTTTGAATGAATCCTCTGTGCACAGACTTGTATGTAGGATCTATAAAATCAGCTTTTCAAATCTTGAATTTGCTTTGCTTTTGCCTGAGACCATCAAGAAGGTACTAGAAAATTTTCTTTTTGCTTTTTCACAGTTTCTACCAGTTCCCATCCATGATTGTAGTGGTGAACTGCATGCTATTAATATCACTGAGTAATCCTAGCTCTATTTTCAAAAAGTAATAGTACATCAATTAAATCCAGTACAATAATGCATTTTCCTTTTATCTTTCCACACCTTTATTTCACTTATACATGGATTATTTTGCAGCAATGCTGTGGAAGGTATCAAGTCTGCTGTAGTACCAGGAGTCCACTTTGCTGTCTTATTAGCCACACACCACAGCAAACTGCATTTCTCTCTCTGCTCTCACTCTTCTCTGCGGACATTCAGTCATGCACATTTTCCTCTTTCCAAGCTCTCTTTCCCAAATAGCACTTTTAATGTTTATCCCTCTCTCAGGAAGAGGTGAAAAAGTGAAAAGAAAATAGCTAGAGCACCTGCTGAGGAGTGGTGCAAAGGCCACTTTTTGCTCTGCACCATATCACATGACCCCTCTTTTTCCCTTCTTTTGGGCAGGAGGCAAGAGCATCTCTCTGCAGGAGCAAAGGGCTTGGCATTTCCAGGTGTAAGAAGCCACAGCTGCTTAAATAGCTGGCTGGCCACAGAAAAAAAAGAGTTTATCACTCTAAGCCTTCATGGGTGGTTGGTTCAAAAGTGGCATGGAACACATTATTGTTATTCCTCCAAAGAGAAATGCTATGTCACCTACTGAGACATCCAAGCTCACATACCTAAAATGCACTGGAGGGAGTCCAAGATTAGCAATAGCCCATAGCTTTGCTCAGGCTACATATTACACCTGGGATTTCCAGGCAGTACAGATTCTCTGCTGTGAGGAGATTTGCACTGCAGATATCCAGCCTGTGCCTAACTCCAGGCCACAATATTAGGGCTTGACAGTACTTGGAAATTCACCAAAATAGATATTCTGGAGTTGCTGTTTGGCCTCCAAGTACAAACAATTTTTCAGCTTTTTGGAGTCATTAACAATAACGACAGCAACAAATACTATGTAAAAAATATTTAAGTTTTAAAAACTGAATATAAAAGGAATTAAGTGCAATTAGTCTCTTTCCTGAGGTTTAATTTTAAAATACATTAATAAATTCACAGATAGCAGTGTCCTCCATACAAATAGTTTGGGGCTATTTTTATCATTACATTTAACATAGAATGAAAATGTGCATACACAATTAATTTAACGTCATGCAACTGGGAATTATATACCTGCCTAGAGAGTTCCTTATGCACTGACAGAGGCAAATATTCACAATACTATCCTCTGTATTTTAAAAGCACACTCAAGCAAGGAAAACCTCTCCACTCCATTAAAGCTATATGTGTTTCCTTCTGGTTTACCCTGCTTCTGAAACTCTGTATGTTTGGTTGCTTTTTTCAACAAGACCAGTAATAATTACTATAAAATATGGCCAGAACAAAGGCTCTACATGTAACCTCACATGTACTAGAGGCATTTTATTCTAATGATTCAGAGAAGCTTTACAATTTTCTTTCTAATTAACATATCACTAGCGATGTCACTTAAACATTCCTTAGGAATATTATCTTCTCATTATTGCCAGAAAACATGCTGCCCAATTTTATAGCTCAGTTGTCCTTGCGCATGGATGGAGTGTCTAAATTAACTTGAACTGAAACAGATTTTTTTAAGAAACATTTTCCATACACACAAACTGCTTTCATAATTACATTTAAATCATTAATATTCAAATTTCAAAACATTAAGGGGGTGAAGCATTTGGTGCTTACTTTGTGCTTGCACATTGTAAGAATATAATAGGGAATCATTCTCTTTACTAAATGGTATTGGGTCAGAAGGAGAACCAGTGGGTTTGGGAAGGCCAAAACAGCATGGAAACTCAGCAAAGGTCACATTCGTTAGGCACAAAGAAACACAATGCAAAATCAATGTGTGCGAGCTTTCCAGATTCAGAGCTGCAGAGAACATGTTTCTTCAGAATAAACAGAGCTCAGGCAGCAGCCGTGCAGCCTTCCCAGGCTGTCTTGCCAAGGTGCTTCAGCCTGAAGCTGGAGGATGTGGAGGTTGACCCCTCCTGCTTTGTAGCCTTTGCTGAAGGCTGCCAGGAAAGTTACAAACCAGAGCTGATGCCAGTTTTGGGGAGTGTCCTTCGATGCAGGGCCTGCCTGTTGGGAGCGGGAGGGGTTCCATCCGTGTGTTTGCATGACTGTCCACCAAACAGCTGCCAGCCTTGACAAGGGCTCATCGCAGCTCCGCGCACGGATCCCGTGCTATGACACCTTCAAATTAAAACTTGTTCCAAAGAGCTGGAGGCAGGCTGTGGCTTTGTGAGACTAAAATACTGCATCTCAGTGGCTGCACTCTCAAACGCTTTCCCTGCTGTGTGAGGGTTTAAGTCTTGGTGGCTTTCATGCACATGTCCTCTCAGGGTGTTATGAATGTACATGAATGGCGTGGGAGTTGAAGGTATCACCGTAGGGATGGCCTAACTCTCCAAATTTGGGGAACTGTTTTTTCTGTTAATTTTGTAACAAAAATGAAATCATAGATTGTAATCTGACCAAGGACCAAAAGGCCATGCAAAACAATAATATTGCTACATTGAAGTTTGTCTTTTAAAATATTCTGATGTTTCATCTGAAAATCTTTATGTCTCCACAGAAGGCAGCTTGTTGAAATGCCTATTAAAAATCATGATCTGATATTCAAATGTGTCACTTTCCACAGAAGGAGATAATGCCACAGGGTCATACCCAATAAAAGATTTAGACATTCAAAACTTGCTGCTGCAACACCTGTTAGGTGGCTGGTGTTCCACTAGATGAAGAGAGAAGATTAAATGTGTCAGAATTATACCCAAACAGTCTGCAAAAAAGTATAAAGGTTAAAAAGACTTGATAACATAAATATATTTAAAGAAATGTGAAGAACTGCGAAAAAAGTGTATGGCTTGCTGAGAATGTGGAGATGGCTAAAATACTGAGTGTTTTCTCTTTATCAGTCTCCACTGAGATGTTCAGAAGAAACATGAACTTAAAAAAAGGGAAATTAGTATAAATCAGAATAAGGGGAAAACTATTTAAAGCACACTTAGACTCAAGTTTTTAGAACTTGTTGACGTTTGTGTAAGCTCAGTGACTCAGGGAAAGCAATTTATATACTACTATTAATTATGACCAAGAATTCATGGAGGACAAGAAAATTAGAAGTAGACTGGAGAAAGTGAAACTTACTCCCTATTTTTAAAGTCAAATAATAGAGAAAACTTCCTTTAACTTTCATTCACAGAAATAATCTATGATAAACTATCAAAAAGTTGAGAAAGTCACCAGCATGTGAATCAAGGAAAGCAAATCTTGTCATACCAGTCTAATTTTCCTTTCTTATATCTGATTTTCGTTCCTATTTCTTTGTGAAAAAAGGGAGAGGAGAATGTACAATCTTCTTTTCACTTTTCAACACGACCTTCTATGAAATTCACAGAAAAAGGAGGAGAAAGGCTCTAAGTGGAATCCCTGTAAAGTGATTACTGAAAATAATCCCTCTCAAAGGCTGCTCTGAATGGTTTACTCCTGAATAGTAATTACAAGTGTGAAATTATAAGTGTGATTCTGAGGGGTCTAGGATGAAACCAACTTGGTTTCATATATCACCAATCAATAATTGGAGACCCACCGATAAATAATAAAATTTGCTGCTGCCAAGATGTCACTATTCATAGAGAGTTCAGAAGGACTTTGAGGAACTGACTTGGATTTCAAAATGAAAAGCAGTCAAACTGATAAAATTCCCTGAGGTGCACTGTGCTCGGTTTAGGGCAGAGAAATCAGACGCACAGTGTAAAACAGGGGGTAACTGGCTCGACAGTGCTGCTGGCCATAGGCTCAGAGTCCAAACTGACCGTGTTTGATGTGTTACACAAAGGCAAAGGACTCATATTGGGAACATCATTACTACGTGTTTCTCCTACGTGGAAAGAATGTTATCATTTTGATCTGTTCTGCCTATCCCTCACCTCCTCCAAACTAATATCTCCAGTTTGGAGACTGTGGACAGACTTGGAAGAATCCAGAAGAGAAGTGTAGAGTTTTCCACAGTAGAAAAGATGAGACAGCAATCACATTTGAATTCCTGGACAGAGAAAAAGCATACAGCATGATTTTGTCCCACATCAGCCATAAGGGAATCTACATCATGAAGGGAAAGGAAGGGGCAGTTATAAATAATTAACTGCAGAAAACAAAAAACCGCCAAGAATAGGAATTTGCACCTTAATGACACATGGGGAACCACTCCTCAGTCAAGGTTTTCTCTTTTGTATGAATTCCCTGGATATGAACATAAAGTCTAATTGAAGTTTTCTTGGGGTACAAGTGATGGCAACTTTTTCTCTTCCTTGTTGTTTTTCTTCTTTAATCAGAGCAGGGCTTGTGCTGCAAAGGCAGGATAACTCAGCTGTGCATCAGTCAGCCACAAGACACAAAAGCATGGAACACTCTCAATCCACTATTAACTCCTGCAGCTATTCATTATACCTCTGGTCCCACGCTTTCTGGTGTAAATTTCAGAGCACCTAATTTTTGCAAACTTGTTTCTCTCCCCTCCTTCAGTCACATAACCAAGATGCTGGCCTTTTTTAAGCTTTTTCAAGTTATTTGCACATAATATTTTATAATAAAAGGAAATATAAAATCAACAACAATATTTTATAATAAAAGGAAATATAAAATCAGCTACATGCTGTCTACAGAGAAAAAAATATTCTAATTTACTGAAATACAGAAAAGGTTACATTAATACAAGTCAGTTCCTGCATAGTGACCAATGAACACAGAAGGCAAACAGCAAGGGGAAAATGTGACATTAACTTAACCTTTTTACATATTAAACTGTATTAAAATCTTTCTGTCTTTCTGCCTTTCTGCTCTGGAGTGCATAGAGTTTTATTTGAAGGACTGTACATACTCTAAACAGCTTTCAGTACTCATTTTAAAAGCTATTTATCACGAAGTGTTAAAACCACCTCTTTCATTTGATCGAATCTGTTACTTATCTCAAAACATGCTACCAAGAATATTTTAAATACGTTCTGCAAAATATGGTCTATTCAGACAACATGACACAATAAAAGAGCTGTCTTTAGGCCTTTGGAAAATCTGAGTTTACTTCTACAGTATTTCTACTGAGTCTAATTGTTTCATGACATTTAGAAACAGGTTTTCCCAGATGGGTTGAATTTTGACTGTCCTTGTCCTGACTGGTATCCTTGTGGGGATCCCACAATTCCATCTTCTGCCTGTGTTACAGAAATGGTAATACAGATTTTCTGGTTTTGCTCTGAGTTTGTGCACCACTTACATTCTACCAAACAGAATAGTCAGGGTGATGCAGAGACCTGCATGGCCACACCTGGGGGAGGTCTTGCCATGATCCAGGAAGCACCTTTGATGTGCATCACTGTGGCCTGGAAGTCTTCAGAGGTCTTTCAAATTGTGCACTGCATGATACAACCAAATGCATTCTTTCTAAATCTGCTAAAATATGGCCTTTCTGCACAAAAAAAAAAAAAAAAGTCCTGTTTTTTTTTCCCCTCACTGCTCATTCTGCAGCATTCCCAAAGTAACAGCAAGTCTAAGATGTTTTGTTTGGTTCAATGGCTTTTTAGTTAAGCAAAGTACCAGCATAGATTGTGTGCATGATTCGGGGAGACTTCCAAAAATAGGTTGCAGCTCCTATTGACAAAGTACAAATTCCTATTGAGAAACACTGCCATAGTGCTTTTAGTAGTATTCTTTCCATCTCTGAACAAAAGTAGGGACTAAATAACTTCTTGACATCCCTTTCAGTTTCCTTTGAAGCCAGCAATCTTGTTGACATTTGGTATTGTGGACGATTATTTGGTAAATACTCTATTTCAAACTCAGGAAGGAAGGCCTCTGAAGGATTACACTTTTAGCTGACAGTACAATAGTAGCAAAGAAAACATGTGAAACAGGACATTTCAATGTCCAAGGCCAGCTAATAGCTGGTTTTGTTAAGACGGTCTTGTAAGAGGAAGTGCTCATCATCTTGAATTCTGTATAATCTCCTTAAAACCCTCTCTAGGATGTGTCAACACTGTTGTTTTAGTGTTGTGGAAACACACTGTGGGGACACCGTAGGTGCACACTGAGGCAGGTGTGATCCTGTTGAGCAGATGTGTTCCTCTGGCACTGATAAATGAGTTTGCTAAACCCACTCAACTGAGACCCTTGAGCAGCATCTCTACAAGCACTGGGAGATCATCCCTCCTTCTGGGCTTCACTGGGGCCAACCCCGTCAATGGGCTGTGAGGCTTCTGCAAAACACAGACTCCAAGACGGTGGTGCTGCTAACACAGGGCTCGTGTGTCGCCTCACTTTGTTGCTTGTTCAACCCTCTCACAAAATGAGTGGGCAGCTGTGGGGTCACAGCTGTGGGGTCCCACAAGCTGTACAGCTGCTGCTCCCCACACGTGCTGTCTGCTGCACCCACCAGCACAGCAGAAACCAGCTACTCCCCTGCTCAGGGAGAAGGTCTCTAGGGTCAAAAGCCAGCCAAAACCAAAATGTGCAGGCTGGAGGAAAAGTTGGGAGGGAAATTGACTGATGGGGGGCACAGGCATCAGTGCTGCATTTTACTGCTGTAGAAATAGAGGTGGAAAGGTAATAATGAAGCTAACTCTGACTGAAAAGCTGGTTAGGAGGTAAGTGGCAGAAATCCGTAATCAGAGCCCTGGAGTCGACTGCTCTAACTAGACAGCTCAGCCACAGGCTGTGCTTACTCCCAGCAAAATACTTCTGTGGTTAAATAGTTCAAAGTATGCTCTTTGAGCTCCAGCAAACCTGCATGTCCTGTGCCATAGCAGTAACCTTTCTTTATTTAATAGCGTGCTTCATAACAACTCTTAGTTTGGTGTGAAACTTTGCTACCAAGATTTGGATACTCAAATGACAGAAGTTTGTATTTGTGCTTTGAACCCTTCTTTTCTCTATGAAAACAGCAAGTGCGACAAAGTCCTTCTCAGGCTCAGGCAACACTGCAAGTTGAGGTGTAGCAAAGATAATGTTCCAGTGATTCCAGCATATCTAGCTATTGAACAAAACTTCATACATGTAAAAGATGTGAGGCAAGTTACAAAGGCATTACACTGATTCCAGCAGAAGTCAAGCAGCATTTGATATACCATATTCAGAATCTACTTTGGGGGTTATTTGATCTGCCAGTAATATCCCTCAGACAGACAGGAACAAATTTACCTTGATGTGTCTGTCTGTCATTCAAGTAACCTATGATCCATTGAATATGTCTCTTTCTGAAATGCTCATTTTACTGCAATTCTGTCTGACTCAATATTCTTCTTACCTGACAGGTAGGAGATCAAATAATTGAAATCAATGGAGAAAGCACAAGGGACATGACACATGCCAGAGCAATAGAGCTAATCAAGTCTGGTGGCAGGAGAGTGCGACTGTTGTTGAAACGTGGAACAGGCCAGGTCCCAGAATATGGTGGGTTTTTATCTTTATATTTTCCTATGTGCATGAACTTATATAAATTAATTATATTGCTTTTAAGT
Source organism: Campylorhamphus procurvoides (assembly GCA_013396655.1). Lineage (NCBI taxonomy): Eukaryota > Metazoa > Chordata > Aves > Passeriformes > Dendrocolaptidae > Campylorhamphus > Campylorhamphus procurvoides. Next base: position 32,627 of record WBMV01005273.1, on the reverse strand, counting down.
TAAGTAGCAATTGAGGATATTTATGTGCTATAATTTCCTGGGGCACACTAAGTATGGGCTTAAGTGCTTACCTGAAGAGAGGTGGACTTACTCACATGTTTAAGTGTTTCCTTGGCTGAAACCATATATGTGTGTACATCACTGTCGCCTGCTGCCCTCCTGACACAGGCAATGGCTTATAAGATGTGCATTGGAGGAAGCACTTTGAACCTTTCAGGAGACATCTCTGAGTGTGCTGGGAGTTGCTGATTTGTCCATAAACTCTCCTTTTCTTCCTTTATTGGTACTTCTCTGCACATTTTGAATCACAGCAGATGATCTTGTTGCCATGCAATTGAGGGGCTCGGGTTGAAACTCGAAGTCTTAACAAGAATGTACTTCTTTCTTTGACAATTTTACCCACTATGTTATCTCTGACAATATACATGAATGATCAAGTAGAAGCCAATTCTGCATTAAAAAGGGGAGTTTGCTCATTGTGGTGAGAAAACAGGATCCACTCTTCTCATGTTTTGCTTCAGAGGGACTTCTGCAACTTTTTTGAGTATTTCGAAAAGTGTGAGTCATTTAGACAATATAGAAACCTTATTTCATAATTGCAATGACAATAAGTAAAAATAAATTATCCAAAAATCATTTCAGAGACAAAAAGCTCTTTTTTAAAGCTGAAATCAGGGCTTACTCTATAGTATGGTGTGACAAGGTCATATATTTACATAAGTTCTGTTATGTGCACCCCTGGGCCTTAAATCTCTCAGGGAAAGGCTTGTTTTTTTAATGAATAGTCCTTGACTTCTTTATGCTAGGAGGTCCAAATCTCTATTAAGCTTTTCTAATGTTACTTTTGAAGTTCTAACATCCTTTCCCATTAGAATCAGAAATTACAGTAACATATGAAAATTCAAAGTAATGCTTAGGCTTAACTGTAGGTTCAGGTCAGTCTTTGTTGCCAACATAAATTCATGATCTCTCTTAAAGTCAGCTCCACTGAAAGTCGGTGCTTTCCTGGCTGTCAGTACACATGGTGGTTGCACCATTTTCTTCTCAAAACTAGAAATAATTCTGTGGCTGAGACAATACTCAGGACAGTGTAGGCTGCATTTTTTCAGCTTTCAAGAGTTTCTGAATCAGGGTAGAAAGGATAGGCCATAGACCACTCATCTGATGATAAAGTTAGTGAGTTATACTTTTGGTGAGTAGAAACAAAGCCAAAATGGCCTTCAGGGACTCTGATAAAACAGTACTAAGATGTTTAACACCAATTTTAACCAGTGTATAATCATTTCAGAGAGACCTCCAACAGAAATTCAGATCACCTCCAAAACTGTTTTGTGGGGAGAGGTGCATCATTTTTAGTGAAAGAACAAACATCCAGGACTGGTAAAGTGATAGTAATCCTTCTCAAATAGCAGAACCAGTTACCAGCAGTTCTCCAATTCCTCAGAAAACAATTTAATCTAAGGTAGGTCTAGGAGGCTGCTGTGAGCAAAGAATCAATTGCAGTTTAGACCCATTCCAAATCTGTCTTTCTTAAGATCCCAGCTCTGAATGGCACTTAAACAAATCCAAAACTAATTTCCATTATTTATATAATCTTATAAATCTGTACCTTATTGCAGAATCATTAGAAAATGTATACAGATGTAAAAAAATCTCAGTGTAAACAGCATTACTTTGGGAAAAGAAATGTTTGAAAGGTGTAAATGTGCACAAGCCTTCCCTTCCACACAAGATCACAAGTAGGAAATGCGTATAGAAATCCAGACACAGTTTTTAGTGCTAACAGAAAGAGACAAGGTGACTCCACAGGATTGTTTAAAGCCAAGCTCACCATTTGGAAAGGCATTTGGAATACTTAGCATTAGTTGAGTAAAAATGCAGATTACTGAGAAATAAAAATTGCTAAAAAAGAAGTGCTGTTTAATCAGACCATTTTGGTAGCTGCATCCCCAGCTCCGTATGGGAGAACTAACTAGCTGTGCTTGAATGCCCTGTTGTCCTACTGCACTGAAAAATCAGCAAAGGTGTTCAGGAGTTACTTTGTAGTGTACACAAAACCTCCAGAAAGCATCACAACAAAGGATAACGTCCACATGTCTGCAGTTCTTAGAGACTAACAGAAGAGTTAGTGCTGTATCCAGTCTGCAGGCAGAATGGAAGCAAAATAAGAAGATGCCTGTTAAAATTAACTGAGATATTGAAGTTCTGCCTAGGTCATTTCCCAAAGCTGTGAGAAATACTCCAAGAACAAGGTGCACCTAAAATCTAATGGCAGCCTGCTTTAAATTAAAACAGAAATTAACAAACAGAAGTTATTAAAACTGGAGGCCACATCTCAAGAAGGCCAGATCTCAAGGGTAAGTCATTATGCTGCAAAGAACATCTGTCAGAGACCCCCAGAAAGAACATCCATTCCAGATAATGGAAAACTGAATCAGAGAAGATTGTGACAGTAAGCTTGAGGGTAAAGTGGTCCTGAGGACACCCAGTAGACTAGTCAAAATGTAGTAGCTCTCTCTTCTTCCCAGCAGAATTTCACAGTTTTAGTGTAATAGGACTAATAGCAGCTCTTTTTTTTTTCTCTTTTTTTAGCAAGTACATGTCAGAAATATTTCTTATTCTCATTAGTGTCCAGCTCTGGACACCATCAGTGGGAAACAAGACTTATTTGAGTATAAAAATGCAAAGCTGAAGAACTGAGCTAGTATCAGGACTGCGATGGTGGTGTGCAGTAGAAGCCAAGGGAGAAATATAACAACAGTGCAAGTGTACCAGGTCCTCTCCTGGATATTGTTTCTCAGCCCCTGACAAGCAAAATGGTCAGGGACTTCCCAAGTCAGTTGTAGTTAACACTGTGTTTAAAGACCTTTCCAACAGCAGCAGCATTCAGATTTGCAGCATTAAAGAGAAGAAAGCTTGCCTAGAGCTACCTAAACCAACCAGCCCAAACCATCACATTGTCATCTTTCTGTCTTCAACTTCTGGATTTTCCTTGTTCAATACAATCAATGCTTTTTAAACTCCAGACCAATGTTTCTATTAGTACAAGATATGGTAGTATCTATTTAAGTACAAGAAATGTCAGTGCTTGAATAATAATGTGATTGACGTCAGTAAAAGCAGTGTACAAGACTCATGAATGGAAGAAAATGATCTGTGAAAGAAAAGAATGTGTGTTGAAAAGAAGAAAGCACACAGGGAAGAAACAAAGATCAAGCTCCTGGGAGGGTGTAAATCTCCTGAAAGAGTTGTGTCAGTTTATACTGCCTGGAAATCTGTCCCTTCAAGTACATGTTGGAAAATTCTGACTGAGCTGAAGCACTATTCTAACCTAGGGTAATAAATAAAGTGTGCTGCAAATGCATAATTTACCTCCACTCCAACTGCTAATTTTGCTTGAAAACAAATACCAAAGATCCCAGAGCACTTCCAGAAATCCCCTTGTAGCATGTATGATATCATCAGAATGTAAGGGAAGGAGCACAGATATGATTAATGGTCCAAAACAATAGCTGATTTCACAGCAGGGGGCAACAAAAGAAGCATAGAAAACAGCTGTTTTATCACCCACATCTCAGAACATGTTTGCTGAGGATAAGGATAGCCAGAGGAATTGAGCTTCCAGTGAAGGTGAATTATTGCAGCTCATCCAAACTTGAAGAACATCAGCATCATGTTTCATAGGAAATTGTCTGCCAGCTGTGTTCCCCAGAGAACCAAGTCATAGTAAGAAATCATATTACTGTGCAAGAAAGACTAGAAATACTGCTGGGAATCCTGATACCAAAATGTACTTAATGCTTGAGAAGTCTGGCTGGAGAGAGTGTGAGGTTTCATACATGTCACAGAGCATCACTCTAGCACTGAGCACTTCTCAGACAGGCATTAAAAACAATTCAAATAAAATGACAGACCAAGACTTTCCTCACAGTGGCTGCCTAATTCCTTGTGTATGCATCTACCTAGGAGGTTACTGACTTTCAGCTACTGGGTGTGCAGCACTTCTAAAAATTGGTCCACACTGTGGGAGCCTAATTACAGATGCTCTTTTATTTCATGCTTTAGCCATAGCTGTATAAACACCATAAGGCCATGAACTTTGCGTAGCCAAACACTGGAATGGAGTATCATACCTAAAAGCAAATTGTGAGAAAACTGTTCTCAAAATCCCAAAACAGTAAAATTAAAGAGGAATTGAAACTAACAACTCAGTCTCCATCCACCAATGAGTTCTTCTGCAAGTCTCTAGATCAAAGTCACCTCTAATGATTGATCAGTCCCAGAAAACTACAGTTTTCTCTGTGAACAACTACTGTTTTTTCTAAATATCTTTGGAGGAAGGTACCAGGAAAGCCTGGGATGTTTCATTCCCAGTCCCAGCAGTCGTGGCAGTTTGCTTCTTCTGACTTCCTGCTCCTGGCCTGTCCTGACTGGAGCTTTCATTACTCACTGCTACATTAAAATATAGAAGTTCCTAGCAGTAGCTGAAAGCAACAAGCATTATAATCAAATGACTGCAAACAGGGTATAAAGGTGAAGGCTGAAGCACGGTTAGCATTTGTAGGTGGACTCTGTCCCTCCAGCAAGGCAGAACCCCCTGCCCCAGATGCTTTCTGTCTGGCACTGGGGAGGGAGCAAACACTGAATTTCACCTCATCTGGAAGAAACTAATTCATTTCTCTTCCTACTTTCAGGGCTACAAAATCATCTGTCAGGTTTGATATCAGGTTTCTATCAAGTTTCACTTAGTTTTAAGTTGTTTAAGGGCTCCTGCAGGAAGCTGTAAGTTTTAAAGACTCCAGACATTTCACACTGAGATTTTGGAAAACTTTTCCTTTGTCCTGTGTTGAAGTCTGCATCTGGCTCTGAGTGTGCTAGGCCACAATGTGAGACTAAAACACACATTGCCATGACAACTGGAATCATTGAGGTTTGGAGAACAAGGAGTCTGTCGTGGTGATGGTTGGTGTTCTATGGATTTACACAACAGTGGTTCCTTTCCCTCTCACCCCTCACTTTGTCTGACTTCATTAAAAGACATGTCCTGGGGCTGCACTGGGTATTTTTGGACTCTCTATTGCTTCACATGATGCTAAATTACATATACAACTCACCCCATGTGTTCATGATGCTCAGTTGGTTATACAGAACGGGAGCTTAGATTCAGTTTTGGTGATTTAAGGGAGGAAGAGTTCTGTATGTGAGAAGTAAAGTTTCAGTATACACAAATTGCTGGTTAAAAGATGAAAACTACAAGTTACTTAACAGTAAGTAATTTTTGAAAGGACTTGAAGAAACTCTTATCTCCTATTTCAGTACTATCCCACCAATGAAACAAAAAATGTCAGAGTTGATACCAATACAAGGATTTTTCATACAAATAAATTGGCAGAGTTCTTAAATGCGTTAAACCCTTTGCTTTTGATTTGTTATGACTCCTTCAGGAAGCACCTCAAGATGTACTCCATATCCATAGTCCAGGTGAATCTATGTCCTGAATATATATGTACAGTAGTTTCAGTAATCCACTAATAGTTAGACTTACATAAGCATGCTTATTTGTCTTAGCTTTATGGAAATACTTCTTTCCTGTTACATATAAGCTTTTTACTCAATTCTTCTAAACTTACTAAGAATTCTCTGCTCTAACAATAGTAAAATGTCTGTATGTCACTGGTTCTGTTAATTCTAATGATTGGTCCTAGGCTGTTCCTCCCCTTCCTTTAGGAATGGTACCTTCCAGTCTCTCCATGTGCATGAAAAGTGACAAGCATGGGTCCCCATATTTCTACTTATTGGGCCACCCTAAAGACACGGTTTGTAAACTCTGCATGTATATTATCTTTCTAATACGCTTTTGTTTCTCACAACTGTTAATAGTGCTTTCCAACTTTTTCTTACATGCTAGTTCACTTAGTTTCTACAATATTCAATTTTTCTTTCATAACTGATTATTTTAGCCATCAAAGCAGCGATGCATTCTACAAATTTTTTATTTTAATATCCTAAATAATGAGTTTGTCATGTGGCACTGCTGCTAGTGCAAGGAACATGGTCATAGGTCTGCTATATATCCACCTATTCTCATGATAAAAATTTATCCTCTGAATATGACCTTTCAGGTAGAAAATCTGAGCCTTTTGAGATTCAAAGTCATAATTTTCCCTGTCTTTGTGGTACTTGACTTGCAAAAATGTTAGTAATATGAAGGTGGAAGTTAGATGCTGACCTCAATATTTATATGCAGCCTCTTGAAGAAATAGCTAATGTAAAATTGAAGACTTTTGAAGAACATGCTGTAAGACAATACTCATTTATTAAACCCCATGGTTATGCTGAATTTACACAAAGCACTTTGCTCTTGATTTCAAGCTATTTTCCCATAGAATCAGATCCAACTGCACAGATTGTTCAGATACATCTAATCTGTAATACAGAGTCATGGCCCAGGTATGATACCTGGAAAGCAAAGGAGAATTTATTTTTTTCTATTTTCTTATTGATGGCTGTCATCACAGAAAACACAGAAGTGTTCAGGTACATTCAGCTCTGTGTGCTGCTGACTTTGCACAACGTAGCATATTTGCTACAGTTATCAGGACAGTCTCACATGTTGAACTAGACGGATTGAAAAGATGTTCTTCCAGCCTTTGACCTTCAAGCAGCTCCTCCAGTGTGATGCCCACAGAATTCCTGCCCCCAGAAGCCAGGCACTAAGCTGTGCTTTAAGTTACTAGTCTTGTACATGCAGATCCAAGTAATCTAGGCAATTGATTGCATGTGTTTCTAGTTAAAGCTTATTTCCAATCTGTGCCTATAAATAAGAATTTTTTGAATATAGACACATCCCTCTGCTATTGCAGAACTGGACACATCTAAGGGCATTTGAAAATGCACCCATGAAGTTCAAGTGCATATGTCACCATCAGAGACCTCCTGGCCACAAAGTTCCTGCATCATGTAGAAATGTGAATTGCACCATCCCTTGTATTCTCACCTTACCTCTGCTTTGTTCTTCGCTAAATGTAGCTCAGAGAGATCATGGGTTAGATATCCAGGCTGACATTAGGGTCATTTTGCAAGTCCCAGCTGTCAGTTCAACGAACTGCAGTTCCAACACACATTGTATATATTTATAACCACAACATTCTGGATATCATCCTTGTTTTTCCTCCTATAACATAATGTACACAGGAAATAAGTCCTTTTCCTAAAATAAGTAGAAATGTAAATTTTCTATAAATATAGCTAAAGTTAGTTTTGCACAGTCACACAGCTGTGAATGGTTCTCATTATTTATTTGGCAGAAAGTGTTAAAACAGAATTTTTTTCTCAGTAAAATGTATCCAGAAAATCTAAAACACTTTAGTTCTGATCAGCACTGAAACTTAAATACTTGATTGATAAAACAGCAGTCACATCAATTGAAAATATGCTTGTTATAAAATGTTTCCATTTCTTATGTTTTTAATGAAAGAGTTTGAAGAGGAAGGATTTTTCTAAAAAGCCTGTTTTGATGTGACTTAAACCAACCGAAAATGTGGCTGTGCTACCATTCATTGGTTCACTGAGCAAGGAGTCAAGTTTCCTGACACAGAACATGGGTATTGACCACTCTAGTGTGCCTTAGGAGAGGTCCTACCATAACGTCATGGTGCAGCCCATTACAAGTCCACATTTCACCCAAAGGAGTTGTTCCATTTTGTATAAATAATCACTTCTGGAGGATGATCAGGATGATGAGCAGACTTGAACTTAGATATAGCACATGAGAGATGCAGGTCGTTTGGAAGGTACATCCAGACCAAGTGATACATGCCTGTGCTTCCTTGCACCAGGAGTTTGGTAACCCTTACTGGTGACCACTGCATTTGTATTGGGGGAGAAAAAGTAGGTTAAAAATTGGGATCTTATACTTTGGTTTTGTTGTTTGAATATGGTTATATCCTTCAGAAATCTCCAGTCTGCAAACTGCTGCAAACTGCATTTTTCTGTTTCTTTAACTCTATTAGAATGTCGGAAGCTTTTATGTTTGTCTAATAAATGGCTAAAGCATCTTGACCTGTACTTTGAAGCCAGATAGTCCTACCTGTTCAGAGTACTGATCAGATAATCCTATTCATCCTGTATTTAATGCTCATTTTATAAATCTCTAGAGCTGAGGTTGGGTGTTATTTGAAACTTGAACTACCCCATATATCATTCATCTGCTGGGAGTGTAAAAATCAATAGTCATTTTGGAAAAGTGCCCTTTCTGTCTGTGACCACCTTGGTGGAACTGCAAACATTCATTCGTATTCTTGCTGCATTTCCAATACCACCTTCTTACTTCCAGCAATACCAACTTAATTTCAGGAACCTGTGGTGTGTAAAAAAAAAAATAAACAAACAAAAAAGCAACATCCCTAACTAAATGAACCAATATACTGGTTAATAAAATTGGTCTAAAACCATCAAGCAATTTGAATATGGGCTCCCAAAGGTTCTAGAATGTTTTATTGCTGTGGGTAAAAACTATTCAAGGGCAAAATTGAATATTAAAACCTGCTTAACAAACATGTCTTTAGTATTTAATAAATATGTACCAGCTGGTAGGAAAGTAGAACATCCTTCTGTTAAATAACAGTGTATGTGTATGTATATGTGGGTGCAAATAGTTATTTCTGTCTTATTAAAAGACATGTAGAGCTTTTACAGAGGTATCCCTTGACTGAGAAACAGGAAACAGTTTGGAAAGAAAGAGGGACACATGGGAAGACATTTTCAGTTTGGGGAAAATAGTTTTGAGCTTCCAGGAAGTCAGTACCTTTTCCTTACTTTTTAAATGCAAAAATACTGAGTCCTTTCCCTAGTCCTAAACATTTCTTTGGCAATTACACTCCCAGTGGCTTTGGCCAATCTATCTGAATAATTTAACCCAGGCTTCCTCTACCTGTATAACAGGGATAGTAATATTTACTTACCTATGTCATGGGAGTGTTATGGAGATTAATTATTTAATGCTTGAGAAGCACTTTAAAGATTAAAATTCCTAGTTGACTACTCAGTATTATTATTAAAGCAGAACCTCACTAATCCACATTCATTATAATCCACACCAAAATTGGCAGTGTCCCCCCACATCTGAGGAAAGATTTAATAATAAAGCTGTTGAGCAAGTTCTCTTATTACTAAGGCTTAATTATTATAATATAATATTCTGGAGTAGATTTACTAATATGGTGTAAAGTGTAGATAATTACAGCTAAACCACAGTGAATAAAACAGATGAACAAATATTATCCCTGGTTTTCTTCACATAAACTGGCAAGCAGACTTACCAGCCAAAGAAAGGGAAAGTCCCACCCACAAATCTTTTTCTAACATTTCTTTTCATGGCTTCCTGTATTTTCATCCAGCTGACTCTACTGGAAGATAATACAGGACCTGAAAGAATGCAGCCATCCCTTTGTCTCCACAGCATCAGTTTTTTCCTTCGTGTCATCCAGATAAATAGGGAAAACAGGAATTCAGTCATACTTTCTGTGTCTTTTTAGTTTGCCATAGGATTAAGTCCAGTCTTCTGCTGTTCCAGCATAATATCCCAGGAAATCCCCCTCCTGCCACTGATTTCACAGTCCCTTGCATTTGCCACAGGTCCCCAATTAATAGTAAGACTTCATCGCTGCAACTTGTTCTGAAGCATAGTTAGTCTCCCTACATATCTGTGATGGTATCCTTGCCACAGAGAGCTACCTATGGAAGGGAACAGTACGGAGGCACAAACCATTATTCCTGTATCAGCTGGGACAGGAATATTCTTGTATCACCCAATCCAGCCATATCAGAAAAGCCTTGCCTGATGCTATGATGCCCAAGACTAAACTAAACTAACAAGGCCTCTCATGGCTTCTTGTCATTGGCACCAGAAATATGATGAGTCTAAGTGATCACACAGAGAGTGACACGAAAAAGCTTGTTTTTCCAACCATTAGCGAGGCAAAGGCCAGCTTTGTCCATAGAGGGATTTGCAGTTGGTCCTGCCTTTCTCCTTCACACTCCGCCATGCCGGGGTGCAACTCCTGGCTGATGCTTTGTGGCCCAGCTGCAGGGAAAGGTTAGCAAAGGTCATGGCCTCTGTCAGATTTCTTACAGCTTGTTACTCCTAGCTTGGGAAAAAACCCTCAGGCAATGAAATGCATTTTTCCCTTTGGCAGTATGAGGCAACTGTGACTCTCCAACTGATACTTAACAAACATGACCATAGAGTGTGTTTTATTTTGTTGAGAACAGCAACACATATGCAACCCAGAATTTTGAACACCTGGGTTTTCTAACACCATATAGTTTGTGTTTACTCATTAGGAGCTGAATATTACAATATGACATTCATTTATTTGTGCACTTCCATCTCATTATTCAGTTCTCAGATAAATCTGTCTCAGCATCCCAAAGGTATCAGATACCACAACAGCCCCAACAGCTAATGTGGTCCCAGGGTCAGCTCTGCACCTTCATTTCCCAGAAGCCCCCCAGTCTGAAAAGACTGCTAAAGTGAGATTAAACTACTTCTACAGCTTCTATGCTAAGCAGAACAGGACTACTAATTCATGGGCTTTGTGACTGAGTTCAACCATGTTTGTGTTTTGCTTAAGATCCTGCTGAGCTCATAAGTGAGAACCTCAGTGCCTGCCAGAAACAACTTTCTAGGGGCTTTTCATATACAGTCAAAATGCTCTGACTTACTTATTAAGTAAATTTTGTATATTATCTATGTATTTTTAATAATGACAGCTATTTATTGACCTGACAGAATGTGATGCCTACTGTTAACGCCCATTTTAGCTGTGATAACTAATAATATTAATATTTAAGTTTAATTATGTGTGTAATATCCAACTCTTAAATTATTCAGTCTCTGCAGAATGTTTTTCATTAATACCACACATCCTATTACCATATTTATGAACACCTTTTATGACTTAATATGGCTGAATTCTATTAATAAAAACTAATTTTAAAGTAATTATCTTTTTTAATTATATACTAACTTCCCATGTAGATTTTCCAGCTCCAACGTGGCTCTGAAAGAGAACTGCTGAGGTTTCTGCAGTTCCACTCTACTGCCTGGCCACACAGGAAAAATAAAACCTTCTTTACTGGAGGGATGAGTTTCTTTTGCCTGAGTAGCTGTGATCTGATAAATATGTGAGATGCTCAGCACTTAAAAAAGGTTACCAAACCACCTGAAGGACCTAGTGAATGATATTGTGTGGCCAGGGTAGCATCACTCAAGACTAGCACTTAAGCTGTCCACAGACTTAACATTGCCACGACACTGAGGAGGTTGCTGTTGGGGACAAAATCACTGTGCAGACTGCAGCTCTTCCTTTCAGCTTCATCAGGGTTAGTGAGTAATCCTGCAACATTTATGCAGATAAATTAACATGATTCGAGGAAAAATCAAACTAGCTAAGTTCACTCAGATTAGTGATCATGATGCTTTAAATGTTTAAAGGATATGACTGTTTACTATATCCATATCTATTGAATAAACTAAACTGGGTCTTGGAATGGGAGACAAACTGTGTACTCATAATCATCTGGCCTCAGGATTCACAGTCAGAAGACTATTACAGCAAATTAGTAAATGCATTTACTACATTCATTTACCTGTTTCTGAAACACAACCTGTTTGTAAGTGTGGCTCTTTATTTTCCCCCTGTTCCATTCTGTGCTTTGGTTAGCTTTTTTCTGCATAGGAGAATTGCCCTTTTATATTCTTGCTATTGCAAGGGCAATGTCAAAGTCTCAACCCAGTTCTAAGGTGTGACTGATGTTGGAGAGAGCCAAATGATGTAGAACTTAGGTGCTATTACAAAATCACAGGGAATCACTTAGGGATGTGATTTTATTTTTAAGGGGTGGCAGAGGGCTAAAGCAGCACCCCAAAGTTCTGGAGTCAATCCAGTCCACCTGCTCTCCAGAAACCTTGAGTGCTTCTAAATTCATTAGTTATCTCCTCTATTAGGCTGAAATGTCTCAGGCCACTTACTTGCAGTGGTCTGTGTTTGCTAAAAAGGGCCTGATACAGGGTCATGGTGTAGATCTCTGTGTTCACCCACTGAGCTTAGTTCCACAGCCTCCAAAAGGGCTTCCATAAGGAGCTCCCCAACACTAGTTGTGTACATGCTCAACAGAAGAGCAGACATCTATTTCCAGAGGTCTTGTGAGATAGCTCTCTCTCTAATTCTGTGAGGCAATTAAATTATCATCTCAAGTGGTAAGGACAGAAAGATACTGATGAAGCAATGCCATAATTAAAGAACTAACTCAGGAAGAGGGATTTACTGAGGGTGTCCTAGATATCATAATGTAGGATCAAACCCAGTGCAGAATAAGAATGGGAACTCTCTTAAGTCAGATCAATCACTTCCCATGTTTCTTTGTTAACCATATCTAAAGAATACATTACATAAAAAATTGAAAAGTGCTTTCATCCACAGTGCTTGCTATAGATTAAAGCAAACACAAATCAATGTGTATGGCTTTCTTGTTTCAGGAAAACATTCAGTATTTTTCTACAGGATTTTTAAAATCTTTTCCTTACAATATACGGTTTTGCCCTCTCTGCCCCAAGTTTAAATTTTCCCTTTCTTTCTGCTCTCTTAGCTCCAAAAACAAGCAATATCTCCTGAGTTTCTGTGGATTTGGTCTTCCAAGCATAACTAACAGTCTGCTCTTTCTGAATTGTTGCAGTAATTCTCAAATTAGATCTCAGAACATGAAAGCACTTCTCTAACAAACCCCTATGCCAAGTACAGAAAATGTGATGAAAGTGAATTTTACCTGAGATGAGATCATTCAAAGTCTTGTGAGATGGCCTTTGTGAGGTCTCTGTGAACACCATATCTGCTGTAAAAATACTTGGGGCATCTTCCATTTAATAATTAGGTAAAGTATACAATGGAAGATGGATATAATGAACCCCAAGGAACTAAACTGTTGCTCATCAGTAATGATCAGTAACATGAACAGAAGGCATCAGAATATCAATGGCTCCGCTTCCCAGTGTTGGAATAAGTCAATGACTGGATTTTCTTGGTGCAAAATTAAACATTTCAAGTTTATGAGGAGGTAGAAGCATTCATCACTTGCATGGCTTTTGCAGTCCCATCTCTTCAGTCCTTGTGGACATCTGCAGAAGCCATGCCACTGACAGCTCCATGTGGTAGTCACAGAGCCCATCTCTGCCACTACTAGAACAGTGACAAAAATAAAAACGCAGAATGACTGTGGTGATGGAAAGACTAGGTCTGGCATTGTTTCTTACTCCAAATATCAGTCCGTCTTAATGAATCACTCTACTTTTTTGAAAACACTGAGCACAAAATTTAGAAGTAAAATATGTTGGGACTCAGATACATGTTTGTTTTCCTGTGATCTTTTGTGACTTTGTTACATAACTTTGGTTACCAGGACCAGCCATCCCCAAACTTTGCAGAAACAAATGTGCAAATCCAAAAAAAAAGCCAAATTACTAGAAAGCAGGAAGATTCCGCTCTTGAGCAAAGCTACATTTAAAATTACATTTTTAAGCTTCTCTAAACATTCACCATGAGTCACCAGTCCACTGGCAAGCGGTATAATGAATGTGGTTACATTAAGATAGCAAGGAATTAGATTAGGCTTTCATTGTATCAGAAACAAGACTTCAGAATACTAAACTGATCACTTAAGTGCATGTGTGGGAAAGCAGAAATAATTCCTATACTAAAATAACTGAGTATAACCTTGATTTATTTTTGCAAATGTATTTGGCATGTATGTAATTTCTGTATATAGAATTAACGCTTTGCACCCACAGCACACTGCAATCATAGTTTAGCAAAGCTGTGCTAATGATGGAAAGGCTGTCCCACCTGGCTGGCCCACAGGGACTGACCAAAAAAGGACCATGTCACAGCAGAAGGCACCTAAATCCATTGATGTTTGCTGCCAGAGCTATTGGTGTTCAGGGACCTGAATGTGGATAAGTTCAGTGGAAGGAGAGAGAAGCAAAGAGTAATGTTAAGCTAAGCAAAGTGTAATTTGTGAGAGAACGTTTGCATAGCATACTGAATAATTAACAAGAAGTGCAAGTTTATAGCCAGAAGTACAGGCAGCCTGTAAGGTGGAGGAAGAGCCCACTGTCACTCACTTTCTGGGAGAGGCTGGGGGAAAGGTGACATATCCTGCCATGTTTCCATAAAGCTGATAGCTGGACAGACAGAACCGAGAGCTTTTCTAGCCATCAAAACCTCAAAGAATCATTTATTTCAGGAGACAAAGGGTGCTTAATGTCTAGGTTGTAGAAGTTCCAGGATAAAAGATTAAAGATTCTTTATATATTCTGAAATATCCCTCCTCAGAGAACATTAAAGAAAAGCTGCAGGAGACCAATGCAATCAGGAACATCAAAGACATATCAAGCTATAATGAGAAAGAGCCAAATGCATTCCCGGTGTAACACTGCCAACATCAGTGGAGACTCACCAGGGGACAATTTGTCCCATTTTTGTTATTAGCAGCATCTGTAAGAACTGTTTGATACCTCCTGGCAATCCATAATTTCAGACAAAAAGTAGGGGGAAAAAATAAAACACCATATTTTTTTATTTAATCAAAACTTCTTTGATTCCCTAGGAAACTAATTCTAGGAAGCTGCTTAGACATTGCAGAAAACATTTCATTCAGACTAATGAAAGCATTCAAAGCTTTGTACATTATTCACATAATTTGAAAATTAAAAAGACTTCGAGAATTTATTGTACTTAATAAAATCTGATGTAATTTTTAGTCTTACCATGACTATGAAATATTCAATAAATTAATATTAGGACTTTATAATAATTATATCTACATTCTTGATAAACTAGCAAGTAATTATTTGAAATATTTTTGATGCCACAAACCAGAGTTCCAGCCTCTTTTGACCTGAGTTCAAGGAGATAAGCACAGCAAGACTAGACTTGGCAGAATCTTAGAAAGGCGACCTGTAAGGAAAACATAAGTAATGGAGGAAGTTAAATCAACTTATCAGACATAAGCCATCAGCAAGCACTGGATCCGGGTAGAGCAGTGGGATTTAGTTAAGAGAGTAGCCAGTGGACGCATGAGAGTCCTGCCCTCATTTCCGCTCTACTGAACATGTGTAAGCTGACAAAGTAAAACAAACAATTCACATATCTGCCAGTTCTACCTCAAACAAAAAAACCTTTAGACAGAAAACTGCTGCTCCTGATGTTTTCCCCTTGTCACTTTTCCACCGAAATGGCTGTGTTCATCTCCTACTTGTCCTCCCACACACTCAAGATCTTGTGTCTGTGGTGTCTCTTACTCAGTTATCAATTTACTCCTTGCCTGGGAGTTACGCGAAACAGGTCGTAGGTGAGTCATTCTTACACATCCCATGGAGAAGTGCCACCAGCCTGCATGACAGTAGCTTGTGGAAACTAAAAACCACCCAGAAAACACCTACTAAATTACACCAAGTGAAATGCCATCGCAATGACAGATTATAGTGCTGCTCCCAGCTCATTTGTCTTGTCTAAATTAGTAGGTCAACGGAGATTTTCTCCCTTCAAAGAAGGGAGAAAGGCATCTATTAGCCTTCAGTGAGATGTATACCTTTGAAAAACCATTTCTCTCACAGTAAGGATGTTATCCATGGTGACAAAGTCAGAAACAAATTTAAAACCACATTGTCCGTAAATCTCCCAAGCAGTTTCCACTGAATGCGATATCCTTCTTATCTGCTTGCAAGTTGTCTGGGCATTAGTAGTTCATGCTCTATTGAACAGTTCCTCCCAGAGGTGAAAGGAGAAAAAAGCAAAATCAGTGCTCTCTCTCTGGTTTAGTATGTTTACAAAATGTTTTGAGATACCTTGGAATAACAGAGAGTAAAAGTAGATTATGTTCACAATTAACACAAAGGTTTTATAAAAAACAGAAAAAAAAATCAGAAATATTAATAACCTTTCCAAAATGCAGCTAAAGCCTGAGTATAAGCATAAAGAGAAATTATTAGATCTGCTGCTCTGCAGGATAAAATTTTGCATTTTCCTCCTGTTTATATTTGTTATGGAAAAGCAATCATTTTAGTGCTGGTTGAACAAGTCCAAATGAACCCTTATGGCTTGAATACAGCTCTTTCAAAGGTTTGCCTTTTGAGCAACAAATTACTTACATTACTGCACTTTGCTCTACTCTAGTAATTTTTATATTTTCCCATAATGTTCAAACATTAGAGGGAAGTCTGTTACAATACCCTCACATCAGTATTCTCCTCACTAGCCGGTGACATATCGCAGCAATGACTTGTTGACATTAACTTCTACCAAAGCTGAGGATGACTTTCTACATAATGTCGTTTCATTTGAAAGAAAAAGCAGGTTAGCTTGAGTTTGGCTGTCTCAGATTGATGGTGTTTAAAGCTTAAAAAAAGCCATTTGGTTCTTACTTGCAAATGCTGTATTGCCACAGAATATAAATGATAGTTTTATTTCACTTTTTTCCCAACAACTGAAGTACAGCCTATATAGGTGCCTTCCCAGAAAGTATTTTAAACATAGTACAGCTAGTGATCCATCTGGGGTTCTCCTACAACCAAACTTCCATTTAAGCTGTGACTACAAATTTTTTTGTTTAGTTGTCCAAGTTGCTCTTGTTTTAGGGGTTTCTGGGGGAGAGGTAAAATCCAGTAATGGAGGTATTATGGTATGTGCTCATTTATAGACACCTATATTTATATATCACTACATGTAAGAGATGCGCTGATTCACTTTTGTTGTAGAGCATTCTAACCCTTTATGGTTTCTCACAGCAACATTCTGTTCCCTTAAAAAAAAAAAAAAAGAAAAGGAAAAAAAAAAAAGAAAGAAAGAAACTTGTTTAGGGGGACAGCCCATTAGTAAATCAGTTCTCTCATCTCTAAGAAATAAAACAGCAGGGCACTCACTCCCAAGTCTCCTACCCTGAGTGTCCCACAAATAACTGGTACCATATTGTCCTTTGTACCTCAGAGGAGTCACAAGAGATGCTTTCCACGCTTGTTCTGAATGGTGCCCCCCTGGCTTCTCCTCCTTGAGGAGAAACAGATGATTTGGGCATAGTGGCACATTTTCCACAGAGGTAATCTTGTTACCTGAAAGCCTCTTGCTGCTCCAGGCTATTTGGTGTTTTTACTGGTGTGCAGCTGATACTGCCCAAAGTCAGAAGCTATTTCTGTAATCAGAAGTTCTCAAAACCTAGCATGAGATCAGATAATGGCCCATTGCTCTTCACTGCCACACAGTGAAAAGTAGTATCTCATGGGCAACTGGGAAATAAGACTGTACTTAAGACAAATATGTTGGTCAGGCCAACCCTCAGCATCCCCTCTGCCTTGTAGGGGAATGACAATGCCATGAAAAGTACAAACTTAATTTTCACTGCTCAAGGTGGCGTCTTCAGAGCTGGCTTGAGTACCTTGCTGGTGCACACAGGCAGCTTTATGCTGAGTCCCAGGATAGTTCTGGTGACTTGAACCCCATGCATAGTCCCTGATTCAAGTGTTAAACTGAATGGGATCCCCTGGGTTTTAGATTGAGAAAAGAGCCAGGATGGGATCTGCGCCTCCCCCACCAGGCACAGGCTGTGGTGCTGTACCAGGGTGGAAGTGCTGAAGAGCAGAAGTGAAGAACAAGCCCACTGAAGTCAATGCTTTTTGTAGGCAAACTCTTAGGAGCTAAACACTCTACATGCATGAGCCTTCCTTTTATTTTTTCCTTGCTCGAGTGCCAAGCAGGGAGCAGATGGTACATTACTCAGCCTTAACTGGAGGGTAAGAAAGCGTGATTTCTTTTTTTTTTAAATTCAGTTGAGACCCTCAGCCCATTTAGATTCCCATCTCAATGTTTATTTGTCTTACACAGAACTTGTACTTTCTACCCCTCTCAAATGCTAATCCTCTCCACACATATGCTCATTATGCAAAAGCATATGACAAACACCATCTGGGAAAATAAATAGCTCCTCAGCTAACAGTGCTGCTCCCTCCCTTTACGTCACCCACCTCACTATTGTCTCTCCTATTTTTATCTGCAAGACAGCAGTCACTTAATCCAGCTATTAACTTAAAAAGTGCCATTTTAGTCAAGCAAGACGCAGATATCCCAGGCTGGGCAGTAGAACCCACCCCATTCTTCAAGATGTGCATCTTCATGATAATTTGAAAGCAGCTGTAGCACTGAGAAAAATACATGTTATCTTTTAAAGGGCAGTTGATATCGCTGAGAGATACCAGTCCTGACCTGCAGAAGCCCATGCTTGTTTTTTTTAGTTGAAGGTTACATTTTCTCCCCCATGAAATATGCAGCCTTTGCCACAAGTTGCACCTCGTTTCCATGGATTCCTGAGATAGTCCTTCATCTCTGACAGATTATTGTTCAAAGCCAGGCAGTGGTGCTAAATAGGGAATGACATTAGCCAAGTTCAGTGATTTCTGTAACCTCTATGTAGATGGGTAAGAATAGGAGTCATGCCATCATTAATCCTGATGGATTCTTTGTCTGCCAGAATGTTAATCAAAAGAAATTAGGATGTATATGCAAGGGAAAAGCATCCCAGAATATTCTGGTTTGTACCAAGAAATTTGGAAAATCATTATGATTCAGCAAGGGAGATGCCTGTTTAGCTAAATCAAACAGGATCTGCACAGTCCAACCATGTTGTGTTGAGGCTAAGTAAGCAGGAGAAATTCAAAATGCACAGCCAGGAGACTCAGCAGCTGACACTGTGATATAAAGGCAGAGCTTTGTAAGTACCCTGTAAGAATTGTGGGGCCATAAACACCGCAATATTATATCTGTTTAGAAAAAATATGAGACAGAATTCAATGATGACCTTATCTGAGCTACAAATTCCTGTCAATTATTATGTGCTTGTAGGGACATGTTTAATAGATGGCAGAAAGTCTTTCTCATTTGTCCTCAGAGACAGCGCTGATATTGCCCAGCTAAGAAATCTGTTATAGAGCTACAAAAGAGGCAATTTGGTTTCATGAGCACGTGCATTTATTATTTTAAGAATAATTTAACATAGGCAGAGGAAAGCAGAGTCTGTATTTAAAAAATAATAAAAAAAACTGAGGTTTCCATCATTTGCAGTTACCAGTTTTGTGGCTCCTCTTCTCCTGAACTTTTTTTTTTTGGGGGGAGGGAAGAGATTATTTTTGTTTTCCTGCCTATTGACTCCACTGGGAGTTTCACCTCACCTGAAACAGAGGGGTTTAAGTGTGGTACGTGGCTTGGGTATCAGAATGCATGTGCCTATGCAATACACACCCCGTGCTGCTGAACATGCCCTTAACTCTCTTCTCTTTGTTGTTACAACAGACGAACCAAACTCCTGGAGTGCTCCCTCTGCCACCTCCCCAGGTCTGCCGGAAGTAGCTCTTTCCCTCGACGACATAATCTCACCATTATCTTCATCACACATAGCCCCACCCTCTGACCCTTCTCACCAGATAAGCCCAGAGCCAACATGGGATATCAAGAGGGAACACGATGTAAGGAAACCAAAGGAGCTTTCGGTGAATGGTCACAAAAAGAAAAGGTTAGGAGAACAAAGAGAAAGGTCAGCAAGTCCTAAAAAGGTAGACAGGTCAAAGCACGAAGAGGCTTCTTGGAAAGGATATTCAGAAGGCAAAAATAAGACCACTGATGGTGGCAGGCCCACCTCAGAAAGCAAAGCGGTGGGACACAGCATTATGATCGAGGCTGGTGCAAGAGAGCACATGTGTGCTGGAACCAGTGATGAACAGTTTGGGAGGCTGAGGAAGCCAGAAAGCAAGAGAGGAGGATCTCTTAGCAAAAAAGAAGATCACAGATCCACGAACACCAGTGAGAAGAAGTCAGCTGCAGCACCTGACCATGTGAAGATCGATACAGGTGCTACCAAGACATACAGTAGCAACCGCTGCAGCTCGCCTGGAAGTGATATGGACCACAGCCAGAGGGACCCTGATGGGAAACCCAGTGAGTTCCCCAGGAAGGGACATCTCCACTCCATTAGCACTCGCAGCACCAACAGCGCAGTTCGAAAGGCAACAGTCTCCCCAGGCCCGTGGAAAATCCCTGGCTCAGATAAGCTACCTAGCGTCCTGAAGTCTGGTACTTCTGCCATGAGCAGATAAGCAAGGGACTGTTGCCCTCTAACTGTTTCAAACTGACGCAGAACATTCTTCTTAGTTTTTGTCTCACATTGGTTTGTTTTAATTTATTTTAACTATCACGCATATACACAAAGCATTGAGGAATGAAAACATCAGTGTGTAATTCCATGACAATGTGCACAGTATCTAATAAGTTCAAAAGCATATAGTCAACACGGAGATCTAAAATCGACCCTAAAGTCCCAGTTCCATTTTAGGGACTTTGGCAGCTATGGAAGAAACCAAAACAATATGAAGGACAGTACATCGGAGAAGGATAGTGCAGTGTAGCTTTAGCATTTTTTCCCACTGCATGAAGGACTTGGATTTCATTCAAACTTTATATCAAGAAACTGGAACAAGTTAGAGCAATCACAAACTGGAACATCGCCTTAAATAAAACTGCACGGAGCAAGCTGAAACCGAGAGAGGATCTTTTCATGGAGCTAAAATGTTGTAAATAAATTGTTCTCGACATATCTAGACAGGGGTTAAAGGGTTTCTTTAAAGCATCATTCGGGACTGTACACCCATGACACGTCTCCACTGTTAATGCTTTGGGATAGTCCACGTGGTACCCTGTAGCATAGTTCACTGGGCACTGCGGGAGGAGTGGGGAATCCAGTGGATTAGTTTCTGTGATACCATTTCTACTGCCATTTTTGTGAACAAACCATGTTTCTGTACATTGGAAAGGAGTTAGGGTGGAGTTGTATTTGCAAATTATTCTCAAAAGCGATTTATTACAGGTTCCCCAAGTCCTGTGAGGTAGCACACAAATCAATTGGTCAGGTTCAAACCCCAGACATCTGCAAGGCCCTTGCATTGAAAGGAAGAGTGCTACTGAGAAAAAGCTGCAGTTTCCTTAAGGAAAGGCCTTTCCTTCCTGTAGAAGATGATAGCATCACTTATCAACAGTGCTTTGTTTCATACACATCCTCGTTTCCTTAGGACACTCTCACCTTTCATCCCCTCAGTTTGGCAGAGCAGGTGCCTTTCAGGCACACGTAAACAGCAATTAGACTGGTTTCTGAAATACGGTTGTTGGTGTCCTCATTCAGTAAATTCGATATATTTCCTTTTTTAAAATGGTTTCCATTGGATCATTTTTTCCCTTTCTCAGTTTTTTTTTTTTTCTTTTTGTCCTTTTATCTTTCTTGCTTGTCTGTTTTGAATTTCAAGCCTTAAGTGCCAGGTAAACATTCCAGTCTGCCTTCACAGGAAATAACTCCGAATTCAGTCAATCAGTCATTATCTTGTTTCGAAAAGATGCGTGTGTGTCTGTGTAAGTGTGCATATGCTTATTTGTCTGTCAAAATTAAAACAAAATCCTCGGCAATAATACATTGGTAATTTAAAAAAAAATTCATAAAGCTAAGTACTGTCAAAAATTCGTATTTAAAAATTATTGTTCACTAGCAATCTTAGTTCCTCACATGCTCTGCTGAAAAACTAGATTGAGATTGGCTTTGTTCCAAGAAATTAGCACATTACTGTACGTTTCAAACATTGCACTGGACTGCGAAATTTATAGACATGTTTCTTCCTGTCCAATTATTTGAAAAGCCTCAAGTCAAGGATTTTGCAGCTTTCAAACATTTTTTTTTAAGAAAGAAAAATCCATTTATAATTTCTAAAAAAGCACAAGTCCATGTAGCTGTTTATAAAACTCTTATTTAATAAAAAATAAATAAATCTTTATCCCCTGAACTAGAATCCAATATAATTTGCCATTAATTTATTGAATCTGATTTTTGGACAATGCTTCTTTAGTGTAGATGCACGTCCCAGTATCTTATTTTTATGTATAAAGAAAGCAAACAATGAAATCTGAAAAACAGTTGAGATTATGCTTGCATAAACTCTAATTTGCACAGTTCACAGCTACTCCTTGTGCAGTAATTGCTTTATGCGGCTGTAATCGATAACCTGTGAAGACAGCACATCATCTAAACCCCATTCCAAATAATATTTCTGTGTAGTGTTAGCTGTGAATTTACCCTGTACAGCTCTATCTCTATAAATATAATTCCATGTATTAATAGTCACAGAAAGGCTGTAAGTGAGCAACTATTTTTATGAAACGCACCACTATGGATAAATTAACTTTTACAGAAATCTTGTTTACTGTATGATATTCTAAACCACTGTCAAATAAAATATATATCCAAAAATCTTTTTTTTCAATTGTATATAGTCTGTGTTAATTTTGAATAACAAGCGTTACCCTGAGAAACAATCACTTTCATGCATATGAGCAGAGTCACTTAGCTACTGCCTTATGAAAGATGAAATAGTCCATTTTGATTTCTTAGTCTAAAGTTGGGTACAATTTATGAATACACATGTAGGTGACTAAACAAATTCCATAATGGGGAGACCTATGAGTCTACAGACACAGAGAAATCTCTTCCTTGGCAGAGAAGCCTAAACTCTTATTCTCCTTCCAGACCCAAGAGACTCATGGTCAGAGTGGCCTGATTCCCAGCACTGAGAGATGACTTCTGAGCATACACCATATATAAAAAATTAATCTGGACATACACCATATTTACCACAGAAGTCTGACTGTTCTGACTAGCCCTAGAAGGGTTTTGTTGACAAGCTGAGTGAAAGGGGCATAATTGAATTTCCAATTTACTGTACAGAAATAATGCCTTAGAAAACACCATAAGGGTGTAAAATTATTGGTAACCAGACAGTCTTCTGGGGACAAATCCACCCATCGTTGAACAGAACAGAAAAATGCTCCTTACCTTCAGTTAAACAAAACAAATCATCAGTTCACAGACTGGAGACACTGTACGATTTGCTGCCTGGAAAACTAGCAATATTTTTCACACAAATATGACATTTAAAAAATATAAATATTTCCTGTTTCCCTAAACTACTATTTTCTTCAAAAAATAATAATTTGCCTTCATACAGCCTGAGTCAACTTCTGTGGAGTCTTGTTTTCCAGAAGATTAATGTTCCACATAGAAAATTTCAACCAGCTGAACGAGTAACATCATTTTGCATTACAACAAACACAGAGCAAATATGAAGTATCTTTGATACTCAAAATAAACATTTTCCACTCTTTAAATATCCACTATTTTCATGGCTGGAAATCTGAGTGTATGCCTAATTCAGACCCAGATGGAAATGTGCTGAGGCCGTGTAGCTTCATCCAGTGTAACTTTTTCTGATAATAACATGTCTTTTTAAACACAGTATTACAGCATTTGCATTGCACTGCCATTTGTGACCCACTTTTAATCTCTTTTTCATACTCATGCAGTAACACAAGGAAATAGATGCTTATTTTGATGCAGATTCTCTGTTCCAAACTCCAGCACAACAGAGAGAGTAAGCTTGCCAGCCTGTGATCAGCAAAATGCACATTTGGGAAGGAGTTTTGGTAAAACCCATAGACAGATGCCCATGCAGCCCTTTCCTTCAGCAGTGGCAAATGTGGGCTCTGGGGCTCGTTCCTCCTCCAGGTGCTTCTCTGCTTTGGGAAGTCCATGCAAACTGCAGAGTCTGGGAGAGCACATCTTCAAGTTTAATAAGAAAGCTACAAAATGTAATAACTCCCACAAGGTCTCACCAAAGGTGTTACCTTTTCTTCCAGAAAGCTACTGGACTGACAGCATTCTTCATCTAGTTACAGCAGAGCACCGTTTGCACTGGTTTCACTACACTGTGCTCCCCTAAACAGGAGGGACATCTGTAGTCCATGTATCTACCCTATTCCATGGGCTCAGTGATAAGACTGCCAACAATTTAGCCCGATTGTGGATAGCTGCCTGCTAGGAATTGATGCAGAACTTCAAACACAGCCCCATTTCTTCCCTGATATTTTTCATCTGAATGTCCAGCCAACCACCATTGCCAAAGAGCTTCTCATGTCCATCAAGATGAGATTCCATCTGATTAATGCCATTCATCTCTGCTGAACACAAACATCTCATGTTTAGCCCACTCTACATCCCATGTGCTCTCAGCACCACCAGATCTATTCTGAATCTTCTCCTCTACAACTCTGGACTGTTCTTGTTCTTAATCCTATCTCTAAGCCTTTCAGCAGATCAAATCTTCCATTCTTCAATGTCTCCTTCTCTCCCTCAGAACTTTGTCTTCCTCTTCTTCCCTCTTTCTTTTGGCTCTCTGACACCGTCTGGCATCATTTGCCACTCTCAACCTCCACCTGACATGTCTCAGCAGCTCCATGTGACACACCTCTCCTAAGAGGTTATCAAGACCAGTTACACACCAAGTCATTCGGACACTCCTGGGTGTCACATAAACATACAGGCACACCTAATACTTACACTGAAGCACAAATCACCTGCCTTGTCCTCCAGGTTACTCATTAGGCATACTAACCCTCCATGCAGCCAGTGACTACCTGTGAAAGTATATAATGTTTTCTCTTCATTGCTAAATGCCTGTGCTGATGATGATTCAAGCATTCAGGCCAGGTTTTATGAATGCAACATGCCATGATCTCTACTGGAAGTCTCCAAATTTGTTTTACAAAGGCAAGAACAGACAAAGCTGCAGGCACATTTCTGTCTTAGCCACTACACTCTTTCTGTACATCACAGCTGCCACAGAAACCCGGGGCTAGAACTGCAGAGGCATAAGTGGAACACACCTCAGCAAATGAGGATGTCACCCTCCAGGTTTCTCCTTGCTTGGAGGGAGTCTTTGCTGTGAAGGGGAACAGTTTCTTGGTACACTGCCATGGAGGTCAAAGCTTGAGAAGGCTTTGGACTTGCCCAGGGATGACCGATCCCATTAGGGATTGACTTCACAGTTCTCATCTCTAAGTCTCCAAAAGAATCCTTTCCCTCTTTTGTCCTCTAGAATTGCCTAGAATTGTTTTCTGTGATTACTGCTAAAAAGGCCACACAAGCATAGCACACTGTCTACTCTCATGATTAATAGAGGACTTGGAGAGAATTGTCATGGCTGTGTCATGTCACTCCTGTCATACTCAAGGACTCCCAAGGCTCTTTTACCATCATTCAGTGCAGAGACCCATAGAAGCCGACTCTCAGAACCAAATAATACCTTTGTCTTCCCAGCTGTCATCAAAACAGTGAGTCACTTTAATTAGCCATCACTCCCAAAGGGAAATCCAGTGCCCTATCGGACAGAAACAACTGTGGACTCCCACATCACCAGTGCCCCAAGCCCCTCACAGGTGCACTGCTCAGCACCCAGGACTGTCCTCTCCCTTGGAGGAACAGCCTCTCCCCACCCAAGTAAGTACTCATGGTCTCTGTGTAGCCCACCACACTCCTAGAGGAGGGCACGCGTGCTCAGTCGAGCCTTGAGGGTTCTGGAATATCTTCCTTGATATTTCTAAAAGCAGTTACATGATCACACACATGTATTTCCATAGCTGGCATCTGAACTTAAAGCAATTTTTTTTTCAAAATATCTTGTCAAGACACAGTAACATAAGCAATATCTCTGAATTACAGCCAAACTTAAAATTATGTTCTGCCCTTCCTGTCTTTTGTACCTTTATGGCAGTGAGTCACTCTGCCTATTCAATTAGTCAATAAGGAAGTTTGCTTATAAGGTACAAATATATCTCTTTTAAACAGCCAGGGAAACACAGGTGCACAAACACCCACTCACACACACAGGGGCCGGAGCACCATCTTCCACTCCCACTCAGGAGCTGCCCAAATAACCATGTCTGAGATGGATGGCTGTCCCTCTTAGGGGAAAAAAACCATATATGGATACAGAGTAATCCAGAAAGCTATTGTTCATCCACAGATCAACTGCTGTAATTGTAGAAGATATTTAAACTGTAAAAAATTAACATGAAATCGTGTGGGGAGAAAGAAAAGGAGCAATGGGACTTTCTGTGATGTGGTCACTTGCTGACCTGCTCTATTTCCAACTTCTTCAAGCTTAAAAAATGAAAAAAATGACCTATTAAACATGGCAAATGTTGCAACAAAGCACTGCAAGTCTTGGGGGCAGCAAGAAAGAGTATTTAGTGATTACACTTTGGAAAAAAATTATTTATTTAAGTAAAAGGCCTGGGCTGGTACCAAGGAGAGGAGAGCACAGTGTCCTCTGCTCTCCAGGGGCAAAGCCAGGGTGTCCATGGGCTCCTCAAACTCAGACTAATCTCCCAGTTTCTCCAGAGGTTGCAGCCACACTGGGAAGTCTCAGCGGGGGGCTGGCACTGCCATGACAGGCTGGAAGCAGCAATTACTTTCCTGGTATGTAGGAAGATCAAGAATCCAATCCCTGGGATGTTTCTCTTTATCTTTGTGTCCCAGGACTGGTGCATAGCACCAAGGGACAGCCCTGTTGTCCACCCAAAGACGTTGTAGATGGAAGGAGTCACTAAAACATGAAAGCCAACCCAGACCTATAGTGAGAGCCCCAGTGCAGCTGGAAGCTGGAAGAAAGGTTCTGAGCAGCTGCAGATCCCCAGCTACAGCAGGGGTGAGACCAGGGCACTGGCATCTTTCTGTCATTCCCTTCTCAGTAAACTGGAGCCATTGTTGTCACTGAAACCACCTGAATTTTTTATACTGCTTTTCTAACATTCTACATACATGTAGATTTTGTTTCCTAGACTGCCCTTTGCACAAAAGCAGCAAACTACAGGCACCCCAACTAGTATAAAACTCTCCTGCCATCATCATACAGCAGGGCTGCCCATGGCTCTGAAATTTCTTTTCTTACATATGTATGGAATTAATTAATTTTGGTGTTAGTACTTTCCAAAAGTGATTAAAAACTATGCCAAGAGCTTTAACTAAAGTTCTTAAGTAATTGCAGTCCATAAACCAGAAAATTGTTCACCCTGTCGCTAAACCAGAGACTATAAAGAGCTAAAGTACCTACTTAATTCAGGAAGAAAATCAGACATTTCCCTGCCTAGTCCAGAGAGCTCACCATGTACTAAACACCTATTCCAATTAGCACTTCACTCACTCCAGAAGTTTTTAAAAAACAAGCCCAGCAGGCAATACGGAACACTGCAATGTGTCAGTACAAAATGTTTCAGAGTTCCTCTCAATCCTTGAACATCACAAACAATACTAAATTGGTTGCTCTATATCACCCCAGGAAAGATGAATGGCAGCATGTGCCTCCTCCTGAATGACTCCTGTCTCCTCTATTCCTGATAGTGCCCTAATTTTCAGGTTGGCTGCTGCTAGAGACATGTCCTGATGTCACCATGCCATGGTGTCTGCAGTGGGTCACAAATACCCCTTCCTATCTGACTTGCACACCAGTACCACAGCATGCACCTTGCACCTGGGAGCACGGAGAGCCATCCTGCTTGGCTTCCAGCTGAGAAGGGGCCACACTTCTGGGCTATGGAGCTGCAAAACAGCTCTGTGTCCCTGGGCATGTGACACCAAGTCCTACGTTGTGACACCTACCAACTAGCACCCAGCAGCACAAGTCTCCAAACTAGCCTGGTGTTAAGAGCAAAAGCTCTTTCCCTGACCACCACAGTTTATCCTGAGACTCTGTTTTGGAGTGTACAGACCCCTTAACCTGGCTGTTTATTTCTTTGTCATATTAATTTATAGTGCCCCCTGAAAGAGGGCAGCTCCAGCAATGCTTCTGCCCTGACTTCACATCCAGTACAAAATCAGCTTCACATCCAACAAACCTGAAAGAGCCTGGCCCCAGCTCTGCTTGTGAAGGATCTCTGGAGGATCAGCAACCTCAGTGTCTGTGGGAAGACTCCTCAAGCAGCCTCTGCCCCATTCCCACTCTCATCCATCATCCTGTTCCCTTTATATTGAACATTTTTCATACCGGCATGCAAATTGCAAGTGCAGGCCAAATTGATCCCCTCCATACCTTCAGTCCCCTGAGGTTAACAAGTGGGTCTCTACCTCACAGTTTTATAGGTCCATTATGTTCTTTGATTAGCAGCTCCTTCCCAGGCTCAATGGCTTTGGAATCAATTCAGAAGGTTTGATAGCTAGTGGTTTTTAATACTGGTTGTTAAACTGTTTTGCAAATTACATAGAAATTATTCATATTTCAGGTCCACTTATGAGCACCAGAATCTCTGGGCTTCATTAGCTGCAGTGAGCACCCCAGCAATGGGACTGGAGGGGATGCCACCAGAACCCTCTGCAATTTTGTCAGACCTTCCCATTCAGGCATCCCTGCTCTGCTCTTCAGGGCTCAGCAATCCTCGTTGCTTATGCAGCTGATGAAGTCCAAAAGAAATAAATGACAGACCAACCTAATGACAAATCTCTCCCTGATTTCCCCGTTGATTTCAGGCATTTCCCTCACAGCAGGAGGACACAGTAAACAATGTGAACAGCAGCGTCCTACTTTGTCACCATCAGCCCAAGGGCAGGTTGGCCTGGAGCAAACTACCCTGCAGAATCAGTTGCTGATTTTCCCCTTCCAGGTCTGGATTGTCCCCTGGTGACCCAACCAACACAGAAAAGTGATTGGGGACCCGTGATCCAGGACTGGCCATGTAAACATTGCAGGCTCAGGTGGAATAAATGGGCCCCACGAGTCAAAGTGGAGTAGTACGAGCTGTCTCTATACAACAGTAGCAATTACTCTTACATCAAGCTACCAAGCATAGGAACGTCAGCCAGCACAGCCTGAGGGAGAACAAGGGAGTTTTTATAAAAGATTGTATTGAATTAATAGATTAAAAAGCAAAATGGCAGTTGTAGCATGTGAAATACAAAGTATGAATTGACCCATTCATTTAATGGCTTCTCTTACTCCCTTTTCTTGCAGTTAGAGCCAGCCTTTTTATGTCAAAAAGCTGTCCATGGCCAGCTTTTATATGATACAGGGGTGGTTGGAGCTGCCCTGTGGGAAACAGGGGACAAAGTCAGACCAAGTGTGTTGCTGCTGCCATCGCTCAGTGCCCTGGAACACAGCACATGCCAACACACGTGCAGACACGTGTCCAGAGCAGAGAGAGGTGGTGCTGCTGACCCTTCCTCGCAGCCTCACTGCTGGGAAAGGACAGCTCAGACCTGGGATCTTCCTGGCTGCTCCAGCCCCCTGCAGGCTCGCTGCTGGGCTGGTGGGACCATGTCACTGGCATGGAGAGTATGCCAGCCATGCACGCATGGCCCTGATGAAGCCCTTCTGCTCTGTATACAGAGTTATTTATAGGCAGACTGATTTATCTGTAACCCAGTGCTGATCTTCTGAGCTTTAGCAATAAGCATTAGGAAAAATGTAACCATCATATTTTCTACTAAGGTCTTTCACCAGAAAAGTCATTCAATAGCATAACAAAAAACCCAAAATATTTTAAAAGGAAACATTTTTGTCCTCTAAGTCCTGAATAATATACATAGTCATAGAATTCTTATCAGTAGCTAATGCTGCGTCATTTAAAAAAGTATTGTAAATTACTGTGTAAGTATGTGACCTTAGGGAACTACCAGATGTTTTATGATGTCTAATGGAATCAGGGCATGAAAACATAGAACAAAACTGGCACAGGAGAAACTACGAAGTCATAAAAACTCAAATCACAGCAACAGAATTACATAGACTGACCTACAGCTTAAGTAATGCAATCAATATAATCCTTGAAAAGTAAAGAAAACTAGAATTATATAAACTTATAAAAGCGTTATGAGAAAATCAATTAATTAAAAAAAGAAAACAGTCAAACTTTGAGTATTTGGCAGATGGGAAGTATTCTGCCTGTAGTGGTATCTGCCAGGTGTCTGGTCAGCCTGACACCAGCTGAAGTCATCTTCTCAATAAAAAGACTTTTCTGCCAAGAAGATCACTAATTTCTTCTCTGTGAGTTCATTATTCAATGACTTTTTAATTAGTTTTCCACTTTGAAACAAACTTTTTTGGGTTTTCCTATTTCTTCCAGCATGACAAATGTTGTGTAGTGTGTTGCTGTCAAGAACTCAAAGGACACATAGTGTTAATCAGTATTTGGAATCAGTAATCAATGGGTAATCTATACAGTAAGAAGCTCTAAAAGCACAAATGTCCCAAATGACAGCAAAGGAACTCCTCGAAAGATGCATTAAGGAACAGAGCGACACCAGGATCCCAAGGTGACAAACAGAAAGCAAGAATTACCAATCGTCCATTGCAAGAGTTGGGAAGAACTCATTTTAAAGCACAGCTGAAAACATAATGTGAATATCCTGCATAGGGTGACAGTGCAAAAAAGGCAGCAAGGGGGCACAGAAGGTAGTTGTGGACCCTTCAAGACCAGGATCAAAGGACAAAGAGAGAAAACAATTGCTTCAGCACCATCTCCTTTCCTGCTCTTAACCGAGCAGCATTGCTGCATTTCTACAGCAGTTCTTCTGTCATCTCTGGCAGAGAAAGAGGTCTGTCCCTCGGTTTCCCACTTGCCACGTTTTGCCACTGGAGCTCAAGCAGCTGCCCCTATGAGGTTACCCTTTACTAAGCCATTGGGTAAAGAAAATCAGAACTTTAAGAGTAATGTGTGCATGTCCTCTCTGCTCCAGCTTTCCTTTATGACTCGATGGTGCTGCAGTGCTAAGAGGCACAGCCAGTCATTATGGATTAAAGGCAAGTCCTCACTCCCTGTAAACATTTATATAATATAGAGTAAGTGAGACTGAGACTAACTGGTGGCCCAGTGGTCAGTCTCAAGTTAGTGTCTCAAGTTCAGTCCCTGCTCCAGAGACTGATGGGATATGAACACAGAGCAAGATTCATCTCATCCAAGTTTACATATCTACATTAGTTACTCATTCCAGACTTTTTGCAAAGGAGACCAGTAGGCACTTTTAGACAGAAATTTTGTCCAACACCTTTAGGAATGAATTAGTTGTGCAGAAACATCTAAACCTTTCCACTGACTGGAAAGAGCGTGCAGGGTCTCTCGCTCTGAGTCATGTCCAGTGTCTCTATTGCTAAAGTCTGGAAGATAAATCCCTGCTAGAATGTTCCCAGATGCCTTCAGTTTCAGATATGTCCTGAGCATATCTACAGGATCAGTCTGCATGAAGGAGCTAAGAAGGCAAACCCTGAGGGTTCAGCCCCACAATATACATGCAGTGCTCAGAAAGTAACATAAGAAAGGATAACTGCGGGTGTCACAGGTTTAGAAGAAGGAATATTTCACAGTGCATCTAACTAGCAGGTCATTAGTAATGTGTTTGCAAAGATGTCATGTTGGTAACTTACAGTCTTTCTTTCCAAAGTTCACATTTGCATCGCAGATCCTGTGTCCTGGCTCAGAGATGATCCTGCTTTGCACCATGAAGTGCACTCAGTGTCCAGAGAGCACAGCTCAGGGTTTGGTGTGCAGCCGTAAGAGGAACACGCATGTTTCTAACAGACCATGCACACGGTTTCCCTTGGAGTGCAATTCCTGTGGGAGTCATCACAGCTCCCTTCTCTCAGGTGCTTCTGCCTGGAACCCATCAGCACATCTGTCCCTGACACACAGCCCACCATCCCAGTGCTAATTCCTCTGATTTGCTTAACTTTCCTTCTTACAGACATACTGAATCATTTGATTTGTTGGGCCTCGGGGGTTTTTCCCCTCATAAGTTGCCTTTTTTTCTTTTTTTTTCTATTTTAAAGAATACCAGATATTTTAAAAATCTAAACCCAGGTCTCTCAAATAAATAGGAGCAGATCCTTACAGAATGTGGAGGAAATTGATAACTGGGTACTCCCTTCTTCCTCTGGGGACACAGAGGCAGAATTTTTTTCTACCTCATTGCACATACAGTAGGATTGGTGAGGAACAGAAAATGAGAGAGAACTCCCCTGCCTGAAAAGGGCACAGTAAAAAGGAGCTATACCTGCATGGACACACACACACACTCACAAAACCACATCCCAGCAGTGGCACAAATAGCCCCGTTCAGAGCTCTGCTGGTAAAGCCTGTGTAGCTAAACTCAGGCTTGACGTTCTGACATACTGGGATCACTTTGGCTTTCCATCATGATACCTGAATTTTGTATTATTTGTCTTAGGGTAATCATGACCTTGTATTTGTGTATATCAAATGATGATTCCATTCTCAAAGAGATAAAAAATGACTCATATGAAAACAATGGAGTGTGCTTAGTGAGCACCATCTGTACCATGCCCAAATCCCAAAATACTCTTTTAACTCCCTTGGTTTTCTGAAGGATGGTTGGGGCTGGTGTAGAAGCCCAGAAGATAAGGGGCTAATGCGTAGGTCTTAAAAACTGATAGCCAGATGGCTGTGGAGCCAACCAAGGATTGTTGGTAATAACATGCTGCGGGAGCAAACAAGATGTATCTGGGAAAGGGGAACATATGGAGGTAGAGCAGTACTTTCCAAGGACAAACATCCTTTTTCTGGCTGCTGGAGAAAAGCACAGCACAGTCCAACACAAGTTCAGGAACAAGGCTGAGAAGTGGTAATGTTCTGTAGGGGGGATCAAGACCACC
>WBMV01005270.1:12394-39423 GCA_013396655.1 Campylorhamphus procurvoides | reverse complement strand
CGGGAGCCTCTCTCTCTTCTCCCAATGAATCAAAATATTGTTTATTCTGTTGCTCTTTAAGCCCAGTCACTTCAGCTGCCTTTCAGTGCCTTCAACTCTGGAAGAGGGGCAGCAGCAGCAGCAGGTTGCGTTGCCATGGGGACCCTACTGTATGGCAGCAGCGCCAGCCCCAAAGACAATGCCTCGCAAAGGGGCTTGAAAAGTGAGGTTTCTCCCTTTGCCACGCAGCCACTTCCGATGGAGCAAGCATTCTCCTTTCGGGACCCTCATCTTGTCACTAGAACAATGTCTATCTTCGCCTGCCAATTTTTTTTTTCTCTATCCTGCCTTTGATCTATAAAAAATCAAAAGAACAAAGTCAGGGGAGAATAGGGGGCGCTTTTTTTGTTGTTGTTGCTGATGCACAGAACAGGCTTCTATAATTTGGGTCTACTTTTGTGCCTGAGGATTGTAGGGGCAGGGAAAGATGGTAGTTTATTTGTGTGTTGGGCTCTCTCCAGCCCTGATGACCCTGGGCATGGCGTGTGCCAAAGGCCCTCCTCCATTTCCCCTCCTCCCTACCAAAGTAGCCAGAAAAAAGTATGGGTGCTGCCCAGCCTAGGTGTCCCCCACTCCCCAGACTTGGCCCTGAGAGCTCTCCTGAAGGCTGGGGCCTTCCCACCTGCTGTGCCCAGAACACCACTGGGCAGCAATGACCCTTACTTAGGACACAGATAAAATCAGCCAAGCCTACTAATTAATGCTGATGTTAATAACAGAGATTCATACAACTAACAGCATGCCCATTGCAATATATTTTAATGAATGATGCTGGTTTCCAAGTCATGACTTTGTGTAAATGTTAGAGGCATGAATGTGAGACTAACACCCTTTTCTAAGAAATCTGACAATTCTGGATCATGTGAGATCATAAGATGCTGAAATCTTGGAAAAGAAACTGGAGTACTCATGCAAATTCACCAGAGTGCATTTGACTTCTTTGTTTTTAAGTGGCAATAGGCATTGTCATGCAGGACAGGCTTCAAATAATCCTAGATGAAAAACTGGGTCTAGTTGTGGTCCTTTCTAGGAGGACAAGTGGCTGGTTGGGTTCACATGTGACTCTATGCATGTGACCCTACTGGAATTAACCCTCATGATTTGAACTGAGCTCAGTTCCTTGCCTTGGAATAGTGGGAAGTGTTGATTTCTCCAAAAGGATTGCATTACAGTTACTTCCTTCTCAGTAAAATGCCAGCAAAGGAAAGAAGAGAAATTACTGGTCTGTGCTGTATCAGTTACACTGGTTTTGGTGCCCTGCCTAAAACGTGTTCCTGCACGATTCACCAATTAACTCCATGACAGAGTTTCCTATTTAGAAGGTGTCAATTTCTGGGCAAGAGAATACAGTAGGTTGGGGAGAGAGTGGAAGTTAGAGGATGGTTTGTGAAGGAAACTCAGACATCCTTGGTGAGAGCTTTTCTCTCTCTGGCTACCTTTTCTTAGTTATTTTTTAAAGAAAATCCCCAGTTTCAGAATACCTGGTTGAAGTCAATTCATTTAGACAGGGGCATCAGATCCCCTGTCTGTGTTTGTGCTGCTGGGGACTATTTGCTGTGAACTGCAAATGGAAGCAGATGCACACCTCACTGGAGGACTGTAAGCAAAGACTGGGACTGGAATGGCTTCCTGGGCTCAGGGCCCTCACTCCTGCCTTTATATCAGACAGACATGAATGAGGGCTGATACAGCCTTTTTCTAGCATGGAAGACACATGGATGGGCACAGGGGAGTGTTAGAGCATTGCAATTCCCAGCAATATGCCGTGGCAGTTTCAAGTCTGGCTGTAAATCACAACTGGAATGCTCTGGGTACACTATCCAGTACAGGGAGGCAGCCAGATCTCCACTGCTGCATCTGCGTGGCATCGTCTGACTTTTACAAGTGTCTCCTAGCTATTGCATACAACCTTCATTGCATATTTGAACCCCAATCCCATGTCATGTCCACAGAAACCCTCAGCTGAGTTCCCAGGAGTTGACCTTTTACCATGTGCATGGGGCATCCCCATGCCTCAGAATCTTGTGCCCAGAAACTGCAGAAGTGAGTCTGTCATAAAAATGTTTACTCAGGTGATGAGTTAGCATGGCTTAGAAACCACATCATCCACTCAAAGGCAGTACTTGGGCTTTGGAGAGAAGGGTGTAGGATGGGAAAGGGCTATATTTCAACTCTCTGAAAGACAACCCCTGGAGGAAGATGTGGGAGGCCTGGGGCTCAAGATCAGTTCTCCTTTCCTCTTCCTCCTCCTGTCCTGCCCCCCCCCACTCTGGGGGTATCAAATTCCCACCCTATCTGGTCACATTCTCTTCCCAAGATTAATAGTTGGGTCAGGGCGGATTCACCATTGTGTCAGCTTGCAAGTGCCTTTCTCCTTTTTCTCTTTTTTTAAGAGACTCTTAGTCAAACTTCAGGCCCTACTCTCTTCCTGGCCCTCCCATCTTTAAGGCAGGGGGCTACTACTCTGATCCAACCTTCTGATCTGAGAGGCATCAGCCATGACTTTTAACTAAACAATTTTGTGCACTTCTTAAATGTTACTTGAATAACAGAGTTGGAAAAAAAGCCGCAGATAGTTGATGTTCAGGACAGCAGAAGATGCCGGGAGCTCTCCCCTTCGTACACACAGATACACTCAAGACAGCCTTGCGGGGGACTGGTGAAAGTGGGCCCAGCAGCAAGGTGGGGTGATTCCCATCTCCGCGGGAATCCCCAGGTCCCTCCGGGCTGCAGCGCCCCTGCAAGACGCAGGCTTGCAAGACGGGGGCATGCAAAGAGGTGGCTTGGGGAAGCAGCAGCCTGACCGTGGGTCTGGGGTCCATGGAGAGCCAGGCATGGCCCCGAGCAGAGTCGAGGGCGCGGGGAGGAGGTGTCTCCACTCTGACTTCAGCGGAGGGGACAGGAAGAGGGGATACGGCTGGGGCAGGAGGCATCGCCCCACTGCAGCCGGTAGAGCCGCGCAGGACGCGAAGGGAATGAGCGCGGTGCTGCCGTGCGGGTCACCAGCCCCCCGCCGGCCCTTCTCACCTGGACCCTTCTCGCTACCTGCAAGTGCACGCGGGACGGGGCCGGCGGGGGCAGAGCCCATCCCCAGGCGGGGCAGTGCCCGCCGCCCCCCGGGGCAGCCGCGGTCCGCCCCGGACGGCACGGTCCGGGGATCCCACCGACAGCTAGGGCGGGGAGAGCCCCTCGGTGCGCCCGGCAGCTCGTCGGGGCTCTCACCAGCCACGCCGCTCACGAGGGTCTGTCCCAAGGGAAAGTACCACACAGTTCTCGCTACCGTGTGAAACTACAGAGCCTGTCACTCATTTTCCTTCCAAAGCCACCGTGTAAGAGGTGCTGTGAAGGAGACCCAAACACCTTCATATCTCAATTTTTCTTCTTTGGACAGGAAACGTGCCTGGAGGGAGGGGGTCGAGATCGTAAATTTCATTGATTGCTTGCAGACTGTACAGAGTATATTCAAGCTTTCATGACAGCTTCTGGAGACATAACGACTCGACAATATTGCCCGAGCAGTACAAACTCTCTTTAACTGCTACAAAGAAATCAGCAGGTAATTATAGGCTCGATTGTATACATAATAGGCATCGGAAATCGGAGAATAACTGTAGGCAGCGATTCTGAACCAGAAGAACTGTCGTGCTTCAAACTCTCATACAATAGATGCTCATTGTGCTGGGTGTCTTATTCTAATTACAGATACCTGCACAGCATAACAAATATAGAAGAGAGGCACATCCTTGATCTTTCTGCCAGCAAAATTCATCCTTTAGAAATTAAAGATATAAAAGCAAAACAAGCCATGTGGATATTTCTGAAACAGGCGATGATGCTGAGCTGTGCCCTCTACTCTGGCAGAATGCTTTACTGCACAGAATGAACAGAATTTCTGACCAGAACTGGGCTACTGGGAAAGAAAAAAAGAGGGGGGAAAAAAGAGGGGAACGAGGGGGGAACAAACAAACAAAAAAAAACCCAGAACCTTTTCTCGAGGTTCCCCAAGAATTATGTTTTCTACAGAAAAAGCTGACAAATATAGAAGAGCTCTCGGCCAAAATTAGCTGAAAACAATAATCGCTTAGGGAACATATCTAGCACTTATTTAAAATTGAGGTTATAACATTTAAAATTATTTTTCTTGACTTTAGGGGAAAATAGACACGCTTGCTTTTCTACACCTAAAGGAATATAAATATTTAATTGTGATAGAGAGTTTATTCCCTTTTTAAATAAATGGTTTGGTTTTGAAATCATCATTGACAGTCCCTGCGCAGAATAATCTGTCTCTCCTTTAAGCAGTGATTTCTCCTTCCAAAGGACTTTAAATCCTAGCAACAGCATGGAAAACACACCTAAATACTTTTAAAAACTCTGCCTGTGTCGATGCCCATTTCATTCAAGCGCTTCCTCAATCCCCGTTTCTTTCAGGTGAAGTTTTCCAACGAGTTCCCTCACGACAAGCCGAGGCGGCGCATGGCATGTGCAGTTGTGCGTGAATGAAGCCACGCACCGCCCGTCCCCGCGGATTTGATCCCTATTCTCTCTGGTTGAAACGAGTCCCGGCGGTTTCCACACAACTTCGCATTGAATATCATCTGGCCTTAAAGTTCACTTCGGTTGTTTTGCCTCTAGGGGTACGTGCTATGTTATTCTAGGTCACTAGTGACTTACAAGCTTAAGTGAACATGTGTCCACAAGAAAACTCAGCCACACAGAGGCAAACAATCCAAGGTATCATTTCAGCCTGTGGGCAAGGTTGTTCCACCAGGTCAAGTTTGACTCTGCCAGAGAGCAGAGCGGAGCGAACCGAGGCGTGCCAAGCCAGGGCTGGTCACCGCGCAGGAGCGCCGTGCGGCGCGGGGGAAGGCGCTCCGCGGGCGCTGACCTTTGCCGTCAGTTTGACTCCGACACCCACCCGCGGGGCGCAGGGCTGGGCACGCACCCCACGTGTGTACGCATGATCGAAAGTGCACTCACAGGGGAACAGCCAGCCCCTGAATAAATTAGATTTGGATTCCTTTCGATTACAAATATCTTATTTGTGAAGTCCGATTGCTATTTTTCTAAACATTTTCTACTTAGTTGCAAACGAGATAATATAATTGTTGATTTTTAAAAATTGAAATGATTTATAGAAATAAATTCTATATCTAACTGGCAACGAGTAATAGCTGAATATTTCACTCGCTGCCATTTAATCCCTCTCCTGTAACAACCGCTTTGTCTAACCTACGTTGCTAGTTTCAGCCTATCTGCTTGTGTTTAATGCCAAGTTAACGTTAGATCTGAAGCAGGATGTTCGTATAAACATTAATCAATTTTTTGCAAATGCTCCTAATCAAATCATGCCGTGACAATAAAACACAGAGGGAGAGAAGGAGGGGAAGTGGTGTTTCCCAAAATTGAAAGACAGTAAAAAATTGGTCATCAAAAAAAAGTCTCCAGATGAAGACAGTAAAGGTAAATCAAAGCAGAACAACTGTTTGCAATATCACTTGTACTTTTCCTGTTGGGCTGCACAGTATTTTACCAACTGAAAGTAGTAGCAAGATGTGCAGGTATCTGCTTACATCAGAAACTGCATTTGGTATAAATACTCTGTTCCACAGAACCACTTTATCTCATGTTTCCAAATAATAAAGTATCCTTTGTAACAAAAGCCGTACATCAGATATCATTTTATTAATGAATGATGGTCTGCCTGATAAATATGAAGGGTGAATGTTTTTAAGAAAAGTGACTGTTTTCTGCTCCATTCCCACTGCCGCCGCCAGCCCCGTCCC
Organism: Campylorhamphus procurvoides; assembly: GCA_013396655.1. Lineage (NCBI taxonomy): Eukaryota > Metazoa > Chordata > Aves > Passeriformes > Dendrocolaptidae > Campylorhamphus > Campylorhamphus procurvoides. Next base: position 33,598 of record WBMV01005270.1, on the reverse strand, counting down.
GTCCCGTCCCGTCCCATCCTGCCGCCTCCTCTGACGCAGAGCGGGGAGCCCCGGCCGCCGCCCTGCCCGTCCCGCAGCCACCTAGAGCCGCCCGGCTCCTGCCCGGCAACCGGTTCCAAGGTCCCTTCCGTGCAGGCTTCAGGGCGATGCCTTGGACTCCGGGCTTCAGCGATCAAATTCACGTACAAAACACTCCCGCCAAATGGCAATTTGGTTTTTTTTCCCGCCAAAGTTTTGTGGTGTTTGCCCAATTTCAGCAAGAGAGGCTTGTGACACGAGGGATAAGTCAGATTTACATCAGGGCAACCTGCCTGCCTCCACCCTTTCGCCTGTGTCACCTACGAATTTCTCAGGTACCCGGTTGCATCTCAGTCCACACATGTCTGCCGTCAGCGGTCTCCGGACAGAGCCTGAACTGAAAGGATAGGTGCCATGGTACCTGCTATGTTTGCCACACCCGGTCCCAAACCCCAGCTGCTAGTGCAGATCGACAAGCCACGCTGTGAACGGGACAAAATAAGAATCTGTTGATCGCCCCCGGCCACAAGTTTCCTTTTCTGACCTTATGTCCCTGTTCAGCCGATCCTTTGGTTTGGTCTGGTTGGGGCGTTTTTAAGCCGACCCTTAATCTACGTGTTAAATAGTTGGCTCTTTAACCAGCAACTAGCAATCATCAGACATTAATTTATACGGCTTTTACAAATACCTAAGCTATTTAAAATGCTGAACTGGGTTGTGTGTGGCAGGGAACATCTATCTATTGAATAGGCAGTGTCACACGGTAGCATGCTCTCTTGTCAAGGGTGATTGTGTTTTAGGCAAACATTTGAGCAAACATAAAGGCAAAGGTCAAGTACTGTTCAGTTGCAGTGTGTGCTAATTCACCTAGCTAACCAATGGGGCAAAAGTTGCATTTTCTGCAAGCACCGCAGACCAAACCTCTGCGAACGGCATTATTAGCTGTGAGCCGGCTGTGATCGCTTCCAGACAGCTCCCGGGTGGAAGGGCTGGAGGCTCCGAGGGTGCCCGGGGTGCAGCTCCTGCACCATCACCTCTCGTTGCTAACAAGTGCCTTCCAATAAGCTGGTGCTTTTTGTATTGTTCTGACCGTCCTTTCCTTTCCACCCCCTCCTCCTTTTTTTCTTATTTTCCTTGCTATTTAATTCTCTCCTTGCATTTTCTTCCTTTCCCTTCCCATCCCGTGGTCAAAAGAAGATGGGTTGCTTATCGCTGGCCGTCTCGGTGCGCTGAGCAGCTCAGGAGAAATTGGGCAAGAGGAGACCAGTGGAAGGGAAATGCAATTTGGCTCTTCACTGAAAGTTCGTGGGGAGGAGGGGGGAGGAGGAACCGAGTTACTTTATTATCCTCATTTCTCCCCACGTCGTCGCAATAAAATAAAGCCCTGTTTTGAAAAGGAAAGGCTGGAATTTATTTCTGAGGGGGATCTGCCTGCAGATTTTTCCAAGCAAACCTTATTATTTCTCATAGGGAAATTTTTCCTGCTATCTATCAAAAAATAACAGAGAAGAATCAAAGGACTGGGTGGTGGTTTCCGCACTCACAGCTTAGTAGTCTCTCTCTCCCTTTAAAGGGAAAAAAAAAAAAAAAGATGACCCATTCCTTCTTCCTCGGTTGAGCCTGGAGGGCTCTCACTTTGAATCAATAGTCATTTTATTTGAACCAATGGCTGTATTTCCACCCAGGCTGTACGTACAGTACTTTTCATAATAAATCGGGGTTCACAGTTGTGGTCTTAAAGCACTCAGGTTTGGGGTTTGCATGTGCAAAATAAATAAATAAATAACGTGACAGTGGGATGAAAAAGTAATCAATCCCAGAAAAATCCCTAACAAGCCACCCAATAGAAACGATTATTCTGAATCCAAGCAAAAGCTCGTGAAATTCTTACTTGTTGCCTTGTGGCATAGAGGCACTCGCCTCCCAGTCCCGCTCTGTGGGCTCTGGCTCTGCCTGTCTCTGCTGCTGGGAGAGGCAGGAAGATTTTTTTTCGTTTGACAAAATTCCAGGAAGAACATCAACAACATTAGAGACGTGATTCTGAGCACAAAACTAGTTTATGGCTAAAATGACATTAAAATCACGAGGGCATACTTTCTTTGCAACACAACTTTAAAGACAAGCATACATTCATGAGAAAACACGTTAAAAATAATAATAAACTTACCCCCGCCTGCCAAATCACCACAAATTGTGGGACTCTTCTTTAGTGCTGCAGACAACTTGACCCTTCAAGCCCTGCATTAAACACGGTGCATACAGTGAAACAGGAGTAAAATTGGGGGGGGTGGGGGGGATTGTTTTGTCGTGTATTTCTAAATAGTCTAATCTCCTTCAAATGTCTCGGATTTCTTTACAACCCACTGGCAACGGTCCTATAAACACCACCTGGGCAGTTTCACAAGCTTTAAAGTTTTGTGCGAGTGTGTGTGCGTGCGCGTGTGTGTATGAGCGTGTGTGCCGTAAGTTGTTTAAAAGGCATCGTTACCATTCAGAGGTATAAAAGTATTGCCCTGATCTTTGGCGTGATGGGATTTGTTTTTTTGGATTTGGGAGGGGTTTTTTTTAACATGCACCTCTCATTTTACTTAACTTTTTTAAGATGGGAAAAGCTGGAAGCTTTAGTTTTCGAGAGACTTTTCTCGTTATTCATCTGTTTGGTCGCCTTAGCTGCACAAAAGCGTATCAGCTGCGTTATGAAAAATGGCCTAAGCCCAGAGAATGTCACAGTGGTCGACTTATTATTTTAGCCCTTCTTAAAAAAAAAAAAACTCAGGGAAAGTTTGCTTTTGATGAATTCAATAAAAGCGGTACTGCAACGGAAGAGATTTTAAGCTAAAATCATACAGCATGGGGGAAAAAGCTTAAACCAGCCAGATGGCCAAAGGTAGACAGAGTCTGCCTGCTTAAAACCAATCCACTGAAGTCCTCAGACTTCTAGGTTCTTATTATGTTTATCGTGCTTTGTCCCACTCCCCTCCTTAAAAATGTCTCAACAAACAAATAAACAAAAGAGAACTTTTGCAATTCGTGTGTCATGAACCGTTTTTCTTTCTGCCTCTGGAACAGGAATAAGACGGAATATATTGTTTGTTTATTTGTTTGCTTGGCTGGTTTTTAAAAAGACACTGCATTCATAGTCCATGGGCAAGGTGTTACTTTTTAATTTGCCAGCACCTCGTCTCTCATCTCCGGGGAGGGCTTTCCATAACTAGAAAGGACAAGTCTAAAAGGACTGCAGAGTTTGCAGCTGAAGGCTGTGCTGTGTATCAGCTCCTGCCCTCAGTAATAATAGATATCAATAACAACAATGATTAATAATTGTAACAGAAATAAATACCACAGGCTAGGGACTGTGTAGGGCAGGGCATTGAATTCGGTGTGGGCTTTGTTTAGTATTAGGAAGCATCTACAAGCTGCCCTAAAACCACCAGTAAACTCCGATCTTCTTTGGCGTAATAAACTTCATAATTCTTGTGATCTTCTGGAGCACTCGGAGGCTGTCCTTGGCTTCCTCAAAGTTGTCCTGGCTACAAGTGGGGGCAGAGATGTGACGTCTTAGCCTGGATCCGAGGCTATGTCCACCTGCTTTAGTAATAGGACAGACTTTCTGGTGCCGCTGGACCGGAGGAGATAGCGCTGGCTGTGCAGAGAGAAAAATCTGTAGGAACAGTGCAGGCTAAAAGCACCCTGCCAGTCCTGCCCGTTCGCCACTCGCCTCTTGCCCCTTCTTTCATAGTTCTCCCCATCCTGCAGAGCAACTGTCCGCGCCTCCCCGTGGGAGGAGGGCTGCAGCCACCCGTAAGTGCCTAACGCCGAGATGAGGCCCCCTCCTTCACCTCTGCCCCCTCACCGTGGGACGGGGACACGGCGTGCCCCCCCCCAGCCCCCGGGCCGGGCCGCACAGAAGGGGCCGGAGAGGCCGGGCAGGCGCATCCTGGTGGCCGCAGCCAGCCGTGCCCCGACGGCCAGGCAGCGTCCGTGACTCCGCACAAGCAGCGCGGCGGAGGGTGCGCGGGTCCCCGCGGAGGGGCTGCGGGTCTCTCTGCGACGAGGAAGCCGCAGTGCCCACGGGAGTGGGCGACAAGTGCTGCCAGCGCTCCAGGGAGGCCGGAAGGTCCTGCCCGTGGTCCAGCCTGCTGGCAAGGAATACTGCGGGCAGTTCCCGGGAGCCGACTGTTTCCCTAGGGCAGTGGGGATTTAAAATCTAATACTTGGCTTAATTTGTAAACGATTAAAAGAAATAGAAGGAGAATAACGCGCAACCCTGCTTAAATCCTGATACAGAGCAGAGGAAAGAGCGTGGATTTGCGTGTCTATCAGAGTGTGCGAGTCGCGCTAAGGACAGAGTCACCTTTGAAAGAGCAAATTTGTTGCGCAGTTTCCTAACGCCTAATGACCCCCGCACCCGGGGCTGGTTCCCCGACAGGCGCTGCCGGGGTGAACACGGCACCAGTCACGACAGTGGTCGGAAGCGGAGACCAGTTTGCAGTCGTTTGCCGCGCTGGCGCAATCGCTTGCGAGAAGAGCTGAAATAAAAGTAAAAACTTGCTGTCGAGTAAAACTTCTGAAAAACCAGCTCACCCACTCGTGTGTGTAGGGAGCTGAGGCGCACCAAGCACCGGGGTGTGAGTGAACATGTGTGTCCCACTTGTCTATCCCTGACCTTCGGCAGCCACCGCGCAAGGATCTAATTCGGGTTCCTGTCTCCACCTGTACCTGCGCTCAACGGGTCATCTCGACGTAGGCAGGAGAGATGTCTAGGGAAATCCAGGCAACCCTCTGGACACCTTTTTTCCGAAAACGCTAAAACAAATACTTAGAGGGGTTAGAAATCGCCCTTTGCATCCCCAAAGATAAGAGGCTGGGGAAGCTTGGAGAGATTTCATCCCGATGGGAATGAGAGCTCATCAGCGAGGGGTGTTCAGAAAATGTGAAGGAGGCAGTTAATTCGGTCAGACAAAAAAACTTTGGTTTTGGTTTGGGGATATTTTATTTCCTATAAAATGATATCGGTTCTGCTCAGGTTTGCAGAAAAGGGGGTAAATCGGGCGATAAAGAGATGCGTCCCAATCGCATGCTGCCAGAAGCATACCTGCGCCTACTTGCACAAATGACCCGGACAAAGTCTGGCAGGACAGAGTCCCGCTGCCCCTCGGAGCTGCCCTCTGGGATCTTTCTCCCCAGCGCTGCGCCCTGAGCGGGGAAGGTCCATCTGCCTCTCCCAGCGCCTCTCACCCCCGGCTTTGAAGCCTGTGCAGAGTTCTTGGAGACCCCCTCGGGGAGACGTGATGCTGTGAGCACTGCTGTGAGTCAGCTTCACCCTCCGGCTCCGTCGGGGGACGACGGGACGGGTTTCATGGCAGTTTGGGGCTGTGAGTGGGCCAGTTGACTCGGGACGGGGATCTGGGCAACTGCTGGCCGGGCTGGATGTCCGGACATTGGCTGCCAACTGGGCATATCCATCCTGACCACCGACCCTATGCTGCCGAGGCTTCACCAATTGTGCCCCGATTTCGTCTGGACCTGGGCGCACCGGGACGGCTCTGCCCCGCTCTGGGCATGCTGGGCCCGTAGCCAGCTCAGGGTCGCATCTGGGGATGAAGCCTCGCTACTTCACTGTGGGAAATGCCGACATGTGGTCATGTTCACGAGTGTGCAAGCTATTAGACGGAATGGTGTGTCCTGCCAGCTCTGGGCTGCCCGTGAAACGCTGATGTTCAAACTCCGCCCTGCAATACTGCACTTTCTTAGTCCTGAGGGGAAACCTGCTTTGGCCCTAAGTCCTCTTGCTCTAGACTTCACACGTTCTGAGGACCGATCTCGGAGCTCTCATCCAGCCCAAACTTCCCTGGAGTAAAGAAGAATGAGCAGGTTTGATCCTCCGAGTGTTTTTGCAAGTCAGAACACAGCTAGGGAACGGAGAACAGTGAAGATCGTTCCTTCCGGCTGCCCTAAGTGCCTTCTAAGGACGGGCTTGGGGCAGAGACATCCTCGCAGCCCTCGCAGTTCTCGAAGGCTATGTCTTGTTCCAGTGTTTACTCCCCGTACTGCAAATGTCACCAGAATGCAACTTTAGTGCTTTGTGGTTAATATTTTTCGCCCGAGGTCTATCACTAGCATTAATTGTCCCAATAAATTGAGATATAGTGTGCATAATGCAATGTAACAATATGGTTATATTCCACGTGTATGACTTAATTAAGCTATTTGCAGCCTGATGCTGCAAGTCAACGGGTGTGCAAGTGGATTAACAATGTACTGTTCTCGTATCCTCAGGATGGTGCATAATTACTTTACTGGCGGTACATATCAATTTTTGATGATTGCAGAACACATGCTCACTTTACCAACAAGCGCTTTAATAACTCTCCGTTGTGTTTTAAAAAAGCGTTGTTTGGAAATATTTGGAAGCCTCTGCAAATAATGTTCGACGTTCGTGGCGCAAAGTTGAGACCCGATCTCTGACGGAGTGCAGAGGTTTGTAAGACAGTGCCCATTCCCGCTGCCCGCTCCGGGGCCGGGGAGGGCCGCCAAACCGGGAAGGCCATCGAGGCAGTCCGGCCGGCCTCAGGGTGGTCCCCAGGGAAGAGGGCATGCGGAAAAGGGGGGCCAGCGTGCCCCAACACATGCTCCTGACATTTGCGAGCAGAGTAATGCAATTAGGAAACTCAATTACAGGGCTGAGGCGACGCTGGGGAGCCCCACGTCTTTGTTCCCGGGAAGATGGCGCCAGGGTCTGGCCGGCGGGATTTAGCGTGTGCCTCTCCAGGCAAAGGTGGAGGGGGAAGAGTGCCGACCTTTCTGGGGACAACCTAATTTCTGCAGCCTAATCGCGTTGGGGAGGCATGTACCATCCATCAGAACGAGTTCCCTGCGCTACGCCGAGCGGGACCGACCGGGCATCGCCGCCAACCCAGCGCTCTGCAGCACCAAGAACACTCCGTCACAAAAAACCAAACCATAACAAACAAAAAAAAAAACCCAAAGCGCTAAGAGCTAACGCACGTCCCTGGCACGCTCAGACGTCGCTCGGGAGCCCGACAGGGCCTCGAGAGGTCGGGGTGGGTGCGCCCGTCTGTGGGCTGGGCTCGGGCTCCGGTGTTACCAAAGGCAGATGGGTTCCTTGGCTTGGGAGGGCGTTTAGCGACTGCCAACCGCCGGGGCTGGCCGGGCAGTGGGCTGCCAGCCCGGGCGAGGTGGCCATAATTCGGTGACTCCGGGCGAGGACAGTTTCGCGCGGCCTGCGCGGGTCCCGACGTCCCGCTCCGCGCCTCTCCGTGCCCAGGCGTGGTGTCGCTGCTGCTCCAGAGCCTTTCTGGAAGAAAACGATTTGTTCTTGTACCTGAAGCAGGTGATGTTTATGCAGAGACATCTGAATGACAGCAGGAGTGAAGGACAAATCTAATAAAGCCTAATAAACCGTGAGAGTCTAAATGTCATTAAACTTACAAAGATGAGAATCCAAATCACCAAAAAGGTAAATGTCTTCATTAGTCTGATCTCTGAAGACTGTCGAACATTTCATTAATTTATAATTTATGATTGTTTGACAAATATTGAAAAGTATGTAAATATGAGGGGGATAATGTCTTTTCTGCGGGAGATAAGGAAATGACCCAAACTGTACGTGCCTGCTAGATTACACACGAGGTTCCATCTATCTGTTATCAAACTGTGCTTTCCCTTTATACAACATATTGTGCAACTGACAAGTGAAATAGTGCAGATAAACCAATGGTTTAAAACGTAATAAAGACAACAGCCATTTGCATTTTTTACATTTTATTACAAAGGTAATTTACTATGACACATTTCTGAATGTAATTTATGAAAACATTTTAAGGCAATTATATAATGTATACAGCACTCGGAGACACAAAGTCAGATAAATAATAATCTTATGGATCTTCAGAGACTTTCTATAACGCTGAAAATATAGACTTTCATAGGAACAGCAGTAAAACATAAAATCATAGAAATAAAATGCAGAATGATGTAATAAAGAGGAAATGGGTGTACTTAGAACTGGAATTGCAACATTAGATATTCAAGGAAACAATCTAATCTATTCCAAAGAATCAGATCATCTGAGAATATTATTGTTTTCCTTCCTCTGCTTTGGGATGGGAAATAGGGTTTTAAAAAAGATAAAAAAGAGAGAGCGGATTTCTAAGGAAAACGTCTTGCACCCCAGTCGTCCTCAGTGGACCAAGAACTGGACCTTCCAGTGGGGATCCCGGGAAGGCAGAGAACAACCTCAGCCTCCTTTCGCTCTCCTGTGGCAAAGGGAAATTGCGTGTTTGTTATCACTCCTCGTCTCGAACACGGAGGGGGACAGCAGGCGCTGTTGGGCGCGGGCAGAGGTGACTGCGCGGGGCCGGGGCCCGGGGTTGCCGGGGGTGCGGGCAGACCCGGGCAGTGTCGGCCGCTGCCTGCTCTCTCCGCATCCCACCGGCTAGACGCGGGGAAGGTTTCCACAGTTCCTCCACTTCTCAGCACAGCGCACACTTGCTCATGCCCCAGTGAAGTCTACGGCGAGTCGGCCACTCTTTTGGTGGGCGAGGGGCACGGGGCGGCTGCCCAGAGGGGGTCCTGCGCCACCTGCGCCCATCCCCTCCGCTGTCCACTGGCGCAGGAGCTCTTTGCTGCTTACGGTGGAGGGCAGGGAGATGCCCAGAAGACGAAAGGGGACAGCAGAGCCCTATAAATGTCTCCAGGTGGCTCCAATCAGGCATTTGCAAACAGAGGGTCAGCAACCCATCGCGTGCAACTGCCGCGGGTTTGGGTTTTGTGTTTGGGGTTCTTTTTTCCCCAAAGCCACCCAGTAGACAATAAGCCACGAAACAGAGTTTTGCAAAAGCCCTGCATTCCCCAGAACGGGCTCTGTGTCTTTGTCTTTAAATAAAACAGTGCCCTTTGGCCAAATGTGCCTGCAACGAGCTTGTAAAACAAACCAGAAATCTCAGCTCGTCCTCGAGACTACAACCAAGTCGCTTTATTCCCAAATCTTGCAAATATGTTAGGAGTGTTAGAAGTGGGACTAAAAAATCCACTAGCAGAGCTGGTTACCTGCTGTGAGCCTCACTGCCACAGAGCCTTTCACCAGACATATTAAATCTCTTACCCTAAGAAAACAGGCACTTGTCACAATTGAAACACCACGTATAGGGGCAGCGGGATGTAAGAGTTTAGGGAACTTTATATTTCCTTGAAGGCACTCACGAGCGGAGGTCCCTAACACACCTCCCCCAGAGGCCTGAAGGATCTGCCCTGGCTTCAACGTTTCTGGAGGCCACATCTAGGGATGGGCTCCAGAGATGTGGTCCTCGAAGGCCTTCCCTGTCCACTGCCAGCACCTCACCGCGGCCTGGCGCTTAGTGGTTTATGGGGCGAAACAGACTGTGACGAGATGGCAGGTGATTTCGCTCCCAGAACCCCATTTTTTATGCTCACTGTCCCCACCGATTGCCCCGGCTGTCTCCCCAGATGGCAGATCCCGGTGCCCGCCCCAAGCCCGGGACCGTAGGGTATGGCCTGGGGAACGCTGCCCGTCCTTGGGAATCGCCACCCCGGCGCCCCAGCAGTCGGCGCGGGGGGGCCGCCAACTCTCCTCCCCTCGCCCTTCGGCAGCACGCTGTAATTCTTTCACATCTCTGAAGTATGTGTTTTATTAGAGATTATTTAATTTGATGAGTAACATTCCCACCGCCTTGAGCAGAGTCTAAGTAGAAAAAGGTTTGCTTGGGTTTGCGAAACAGTGTCAATGATAATAATAATTAAAAGAAAAGAAAAAGTCAACTACGCACATACAAGAATAATCAGATATCGCCAGAGGGGCAGAGGGACAGAGGGACAGAGCCAGCTTCCACCGACCTGGGCTCCAAGGTTTTTCACACAAAGGAGTCCTCACCTCTTCTTTTTTTTTTTTTTTCCTGATGGAGACACGGAACAAGAGGTATCTTGTCCCATCACACCACATCTACTGTCAGGGCAGCTCCCTCCCGTCCAGTCCACACGGCTGTTTGTGACCATCTCGGATAACGACTGGCAATTATTCAAAACTGCTAAAATGTCCCGTGTAATGTAAATCAAATATAAGTCAGGCAACGGAAAGACATTGACGACCTTTTTTTTTTCTTTTTTAGGGCATAAATGATTTCTTACAATACTAGCGGGTTTGTAAGTTGCAAAGGAGGAAAAAAGGCAGAAACGGCCGCAGGCTGGGCTGGGAGAAGCCCACCGATCCCTGAGTCATAAAAGTGTACAATCAAAGGGCTTTATTGTCTCTCGTTAAGCAGTTCATAAGTGACCCCGTTTATTTCTGAATAGCCGTGTTTTGATGACTTATAGTATATGCAAAAACAAACTTTCCCGCGGTGTTTTTTTCTCCGTCATGCTTTTCTTTTCAAGCAGCCAGATGATTTTAAAAAGAAAAACACCCAGAAATGATAAATCGCGTCGCATAGCTAATGGCTGGAGGGCGCGTTTACCAATTCATAATCATTTATTCTTGGTGATGTATGACCCTTACTCTTAAATCTCAAAAGCTTCTATTTGAAGGTGTAAATAGCTTTTCCCCCCTTGCAGTAAACCTTACTGCATTAGCAGTGATTGATCTCCTGTACAATTCGTCCCAGAGTGCTATTTTAGAGGGGGAACACTGGCTTTTGGAGATTAACTGGGGAGTCTGTTACATATTAATGAACCTAGGAGATATACTAACGTTTTGGTAATTTAGTTATTTGTGTCTATAGCTTTCGCCGTTATTTTCCCTAGACCCCCGCGGTTGTTATACATCGAATTAAAAAGTGGTCCTTCAGCATCATTTTTTCAGTGGCAACTAAATGCCATTTAATGTGAAAAACAAATGTTGACTTGTCTCTTGAAGGAAGTGTGTTTCTTGGCAAGACATCAAAGTGTTTTAAACTGTATTAGAAGGGTTTGTTGGTTTTCTTACACGGAGCCTACGGTAATGTAAGGAAACAGCCTCTCGGTGGAGGCACCCGTCGGAGGGGGGAGCGGGCGCTGTGCAGTGCTTCACATAGGTGCACGCTCGAGAGGGGCTTTAGCTGCAGCAGGAATGCATGGGCACCTCTTCGCTGGGATTACAGCCTTGATTAACGTGCTAATGAATAGGGATGTTAAAGAGTCGTCCGGAAACCCGTCTGTAAGAAGGAGGAGTAAGAAACAACTAGGCTGGGCTTAGTCTGCAGAGACCAACTTCACTAAAATGCCATTAACCTACTGCTTCTTGGAAGATACATGAACAAAGCACATCGGAGATGTCTGAGATGGGGCTGAGGTGGAAGCAGGGGGTGGAATCCCTGCTGGGCTTTCGCCTCTGCCCCCGCAGCTGATTCGGGGCTGCAAAGCGGGCAGGGCAGTCTGCAGCCGCCGGGCCGGGGACCGGGCGCTCGGCTGTGGGGCAGCCGCTGTCCGACTCCTGGGTGGGAAATCAGTGTCGGAGAGTTGGCAGGGTGGGGCAGAAAGGAGCCCGTCGTGGGTGTTTTAGCAGTTCCACTCCCTATTAACTTTGATATCTTGCTCAGGTTTATAGAGTTCATTATCACCGTAGGTCGTTAAAGTAGGCAGCTCAGCTAAGAATTACTGTGTGCAAACGCGTTCGCTAGAACTAGTTTCGCCCTGACCTGTCTGGTGGGCTCAGAAAGCTGGGGGAGATTTCAGTCACTCCAGTGGTCAAGGAGAGACACCGGTCCTTTCTGCCTCCTGCCCTCCTCCTCGCCATTTATCGCCGGTAGAAGGTTGAAACACAGTTGGCCACCAGCCCGGAGAGAGCAGCGAGTGGATCCCAAGGCAAATGGATCTGCCCTTATTTTTGAAGGGAACAAACATGTTTTTCTCCCCGCGTCCCGTCCCAAAGTTAAACGTTTGTTTGGGACAAACTCGAGAAACAACAGTCTTTGCGAGAATCTTGTTTTCCCCGTCTCCTTGTGAATAACAAAATGGTCATAGGCTACTTGGCCAGTTGGCGAGGAGAGAACTTTTGTTTTCTGGGGCGATTTATGTTCTTTATAAATATGTGGTTTGGAAAATAAAAAGAGACTTGAAAACGTTGTTACAATGAAAAAGGACAAATTAGAAGACATTTTCTGTGATCAAAGGAGGAAGAGAAAGCGAGTAGGGGTATTCAAAAAGCTTGACTTATTCACACAACTCCTTTGGAGCCCAGGGGCAACAAGCGTGTCTTACATTGAAAAGGCGGCTCTATTCAGAGTGCAGGTGCGAAGTGGTGTGGCACATTCTGCCACATTATGTAAAGGTTGTTGGAGATTAGTGTTCAGACTTAATAACTAAAGCGCTTGATTTACATTGGAAAAAAGCCCCCTCATCCGTGAAAGCAAAATAATTTAACGCGTGATCATTTCGAGTGCTGCTGATATCCTAATACTTGCATTGTTCTCGTCCAAGTACTAGAGCAGCGCGGATTGATGCTTTTGGGAACCTATCATTTACAGCCACTGAACTCTGCTCAGAACTGGAGGTCTGGAGGGGAGATAAAAGAAGGGCACAAGAGAAAAGTTTCACATTAGGGAAAGAAAAAAATGAGAAAACAATATAAATGTGACAGTTCCCCTCCTCCCCGCAGACGATTCCGTGCCTCCTGTCCGGTGCCAGGGAGAAGCAGCGCCCAGGTTTGTGGAGACGAAATTGGGCTCAGGTCTCAGGCTCTTCCCTACTCCGTCTTCCCCCGTCGGAGCAGAATTACTTACCTTACTAATTATTCATATTTATGTAAATGTCATTAGTTAATGTAACTTTCTATAAAAAGATAATCAGGCGAGAACGGAGCATAGGTATTACCTTAAGTGCATTGGCTCTGGTTGTTTCATTCATATGTTAATACACGTGATGCAGTCGTGCCAGGCGTGGGGAGGGTGCAGAGGAGGGGAGAGGAGGAAGGCTAGGGAAAGAAATTAAATAATAATAACAAAGCCCCACAAAGGCTTTAAGTTCGCATCGCGGGATCAAGAAACACGATGCCTTCTGATGCGCTGAACAAAAGGGAACTCTGCGCCGTCCCAGCCGCGACGGCTGCCCGGGCATTCCGGCAACTTTGGGTGGCTTTTTTGTTTGTTTGTGTCCCCTCCTCTCCTGGAGGAGAATTTTATGCTTCAAACCGTTTCGATCTACCCAAATTCTCGTGCCGAACTGAGTCCTTCAATTTCCGATCAACCCGAATTAAAGTATCTTCGTACAGGACACGCACCAATTAGAACCGCATACCTTTTTGCATCCTTCTTTAGTGTAAGCATTTTAGGGCCATTTCCATAAATTTTCAACGAGAATAAAGGCTATAATGGGAACAAGGTGAGAAAGCTGTTAACCATTGTTTCAGCAAGAAAAGGTCGTAAGTCAGGCAATTGGTGTCTGACCTGTCAGGATAAGGTATAAAGGCTTTATTCATGCAGTCGCTCACGATTTTCTCAGCTCTCACAAAAGTGTTTTTATGATTCTGTTTTCTTACCTCGTTCCTTAATTAAAAAGCTGAATGATTAGAATAGCACCTGCATAATGTCTGAACGTCGCCTGCATACTAATTCACGAGTCTTTACATCTAGTAATTATAACATAAAATCAGAGATTGAATAAAACAGAAGGATTTTGCCCCTAAAGCCCTGCTAATCCTCTTTTAAAAGAGTCTGCTGAAATAATTCAGAACAGTTTCCGGAAGTTGGATTACCGGACTCTTTTTTGACTATTTACAATGAAATGATATTTCACACTTAAAGGAGTCTCTGTATTTCTACAACAGGTTTTTAAAGGTGGCCTGTTTTCTAGACAATAACAATCCAGTGACTCCTTTCTTTTCCTACCCATTTTTTCCCCTCTTCCTCCCAGCAAGATATTCATCTTTATCAAGTGTATGCGAGGATTAATCTGTCCTCAGGTAGGGATAACAAAACCTCCCCCCTTAAAACCTCCCTTTGACTCCCCACTCCGGGACTCCCCAGAACGAGGGAAGAGGGAGAGCTGCAGGACGGCAACCCAGTTTTGTCCAAGTTCAGATACATCCTCTTTCGCGGCCGCTCGCAGGAGCAGGCGTTGGAGGAAGGAGCTCCCATTGCTTCACTATTGCCTGCATCCAGGGCAGAGGATAATTTAAGCCAGCAGTGACTAGGCAAAAGTTGGAAACTAATTTTTTTGTGGGTCTTCCCGAAACAGCTTGGAGCCGGGGTGTTGGGGGAGGTGAGGGGTGTGAGGGGGGAATGGTAGTGTCCGCGCTTTTGTCTGACTTACAGGGCTTCCTGTAACAGGTATCCTCACGGGCAGCAGCAAGGCGGGAGTGGAGGGGGGCAAGAGGGAGCTGCTGGCTGCTGGCAACACGGTCTCGGGGGCTCCCACCGCCCGGGCGGGCGGCGCAGACCCTCAAGGCTCACCGTGGTTCCCGCTGCCGGAGGCTTAGCCCGGCACCCCGGGGTGGCTTCCCCAGGCCAGGTACAGCCGCAATAACACGGAGACAGGTTTTACGGCCGTAACGAGCCAGTTTTGTGGTTAACATTGACATGGCAGGAAAGAAAAAATGTCTTCCGATTTGCTGGAGTGTCTTATTTATTTTAGGAAAAAGGTTTCCTCGTAGCTCGGTGTGCTCCAACTTGACCACGGGGTTGACTGCTTCAGATAAAGCAGAAAATGAAGCAGATACGTGGATTTTAAAGTGTGGGACCTGGTGCCCACACCCACTGCAACCCCGTGGGATCTCGGCCTGATCCAGATGAGCTAGTGTGGTCCTGGCCTCGGAGCAGGATGGATCCTAATGCAGAAGTTGTGAATAAAGTCAGCCTTACAGAATGTCGTGGAGGTCTCTGTGAGCTGTTGCAGTCATTAGGACACCTTAATCTGTTATGCCTTTTTTTTTTTTAACTGTTAAAGAGTTGGTTTTGTGGTGACTCCTTCTTCTCCCCTAGTGTAATCCTGCAAAAATTCTAAATCATCTACAAGAAAATAGAGTCAATGTGTCATTCGGCATTAAAAACCTACGGGTTTTAAGTGAAAGCTTTAATTGCTATCCTGGCCCCATTATAACCATGGGAACAACATACTCTGTTGGGATCTCAGAAACGTTACATATCCTTTAAGCAGGCTCTCCCCTTGTTTGTTTACTCTAGCTTACTTTCATTTATATCCCAGGAATATTATTTCACTGGGCTACACAAGAAAAGACAAGGGGTGTAAATAAACTAACATATGGCCCAGAGGTTTTAAAGAAGCTGGAGCCGCTTAATAAGTCATGTGGGTGATACTGGAAATCTGTCTTCTGTCCTTCCCCCACTCCCTCATAACCTCTTTCTCCCTGTATTTTCCTTCTACCTTCTCACGATCAGACATGCTCGTGTCACGACCGGCTTTGGGGAACCAGATGGTTCTTCCTTCAGACTGGAAAAATCT
The DNA here is from genome assembly GCA_013396655.1 of Campylorhamphus procurvoides. NCBI lineage: Eukaryota > Metazoa > Chordata > Aves > Passeriformes > Dendrocolaptidae > Campylorhamphus > Campylorhamphus procurvoides. The sequence goes on along the minus strand of WBMV01005270.1, from coordinate 18,169 downwards.
AGGCAGCAGAGGGACAGGGAGGGATAGGTGAAGGTCCGTGTGTCCGTGTCTCTGCATGCAGCTGGGAAAATCCCACTGACATAAAAAATGTGCATGGGGAAGTGTGTACACACGCACACCAGCCCTGGACGTGGTCCTGGCTCGGGTGGAGGGGCCTGGCCCGGAGAAAGGGCACCGGACCTGGCCGGGCCGGGCCGGGCTGGGCAGCCCCATGGAGCGGGCGGCTGGAGAGGCGCTGAGCAGGGTTGAGCAATCTGGCGCCCACAGAGACACTTGACAACCTTTTTTTGTTGTTTTCAATTGTAACCAATTTCAGGGTATCTCTCCCAAAAAGCAGGGCTGAGCGCCACTCCGTCAGGGAGGTGCAGGGTGTTTAACGGCACGCTGCACCTCCTTCCCCTCTGCTTCTCCTGGTAAGGCGGCAGAAACAGGTCCTGGTTACTGATTCATATTTCTAATCTTCCTTTCCTGAACATACAATGTGCTTTTGTTAAATGAATGGTCTTTAATTAATGCACTTGCACAATGCAGGGCCTTGCATGGGGATCGATGATAGGAAGCAACAGGGGATGGTTCCCTCCAAAATGGTTTGTCAGCATTGAGAAAGAAAAGGCAATGTCTATAAAAGAGCCACTAATAATGCCCACACGTCTCTCACCATGTTGTCTGAGGGGACATTCCTTCCCTTGTTGACAGTCAAGTGTAATAAGTACATGTCTTCGCTCAATCATTATAGACCATAGAATTGTATTCTCTAATTAGCATGTACTGTTAGCCCTCCTTTCCTTTATGGGCCAGTTTTTGTCTTTTACAGACCAGCAAAAATGTTTCCCTTCGTTTCTTTTCTTGAATTCTATTATTTCTTAAATTATTTTCCTTCTTTCTTTCTCTCTCTCCCTTCACGTAGTCAAATGTATTCTTTATTGACAATATTCCTGGCAGCCAAAACCAACTTTTTGTCATCTCTCTGTATTAGGCAACTTCTTTCAAGTTTTCTTTTTAAAAGGATTCCAGGCAGCGCATGCGCAAGGCGCTCGCCGGCTTCGGGCCGCGATGTGCCCGAGGCTGCTGCATCCCTCCGAACACCAAAGCTGGGGTTTGTGTTTGTCATGCGAAGGAAACTCTGAGTAGGTTCGAGAGCTGCAAAACCCTGTAATGTATTAACATCGGTTAGGAGAATATACAAGGCAAAGGAGGCTCACTTTCATATTACTTTAGCTGATGAAAGAATTTCCCCTAAAAAAAAAAGGAAAAAAAAAAAAGAAAGAAAGGAAAAGATAACATGCTCTAAATCCTCCTAGGAACCTTACAAAAAGTGTCACTATGACAGGGACTCATTTTGGGGCGGGGGGTGGGGGGTAAGAACATTCTTCAAAAGGACACTGGCGTCTTGCGAAACAACTAGCCCTCGGGGCGGAGAGGAGCAGCAGCCCCTCGGGGTGGCCCCGCTGAAACCTCTCGCCGATACCCAGAGTGTTAGTGACCAACATCCGCAGTGTTAGTGAGCCCAGAGCCGCACACTACCCATGCAGGTGCCAGAGTGCCACTGCAGAGGTAACCGGGACACATCCACCAGAGGAACAGAGCCCCACTTGGGTGTCACGGGGCTCTGCTTTTACACTCTATACCTCAGTCAATGTTTAAAGTTCAATCCATTTATAGTCTGCGATCTGAAAAACGTTGTGTCAGAAATGAAGCCACAAAAGTGTTCTGGTTTGCTCTTTTAATACAAATGCCAACCTAAAACGATTAACATTAAAAAAGATTAAAGACCAACAAAAACCACACATTAATACTTGATCGTACACCACATTAATAGTACACAGATTTGGGGAATTTTTTTGTCAACTAATATGAAAACCAACAGAAAGACAAGGCTGATTACACAGTGTTTTAGGAATGGCTCGGTATCATCAGTACAAACACATATTTTAAAAGTGCACATTTGGAAAAATAACCATAGAAATTAAACATTTATAAATATTTATTGTAAAAAATCCAAATATTAAAAATAAATAGTATGTTCAATCACACAACAGAACACTCCTTCATTACCAAACATGTAAGGAACAAAAATAAGGAATATAAGAAGTTTGGAAAGAGATACAGTATATCAACATTGTAAATGTTTTTTGCTAGCTCCATTTTTCAGAGTCTTCTCTGTACAGTTCACAAAGAATGTGCTAGATTTTCCAATAAATATTACAAGATCCAAAATTAATAACAATAATAATAATAATACTCAGTCCACTGCAAATTGACTCTGTCTTTACCCAGGAAAGGTCCCATTAAATTAATGGGTTGGCTTAGAATGGCAGGATTGGGCTCAGATCATTCTGTAACAACTAAAACAGAAGTACACTGATGAATTACAACTTCAAGGAATTCGTATTTCGAACAGAGCATTGCATGATCTCCAATGAGAAACTACTAAATAAAACCTAATCAGGAAATCATTTCAGTGTAACACCGTTATGTTTATAAAATGAAGATACAAAAGGGATGCAGCTCAACTATCCTTACACTTAAGGACAATAAAACATGAGAGCATATGGAAGCCATCACTTGAATGCGTTAACAATCTCGATACATTGAAATACGTATGTGTTTGATAGGTATCCGGACTGTTAAAAGGATCAAAGATTTACTCTTATGTCTATGCTCTTGCTTTCACTCTACTGGAAAGAAAACATTTGTTGGTCACAAAGTGGTGTTAATGAAACCCAAAATTTCTGCCTTTGGCCAGGATTCGCATTCTGTGCAGAGTGTGTGTAGGAATAATTTATTAAACTGCAAAGTTTGGAGAATATAATGCAATATAAAAATGGACATAATTTCAACTTTCGAACTGTAAGGTCATACAGACATTTATGGACATTTGTACATAGTCAGAGTTTCACGCACACACAGCCACATATATCCAGATGTGTGTCTGTACACAAGATTCGATAGTTTGGTATTTTCTGCGCCCTCTGGGCCCCTAAAGTTATCTTTAAAAGTTTGATTTTTATCTCTTTAGAAACGGTTTAAAGCTAACGCGCAGAGCGAGTTTGACAGAGAGGAGAACAAATCGCTGACAAAGAACCTTTTACGTTTCATCAGCGTTGTTAGGACGACGAGCAGGAATTTCTCAGATAATAACTCCCACTTCAAAGATTTCTCAGCTCAATAGAAATTGGACCATCCTTTTTATTCAACCACAAGGGCTGGCACTAAAGACGACTCAACTGTTTGAAATTTTTTTTCCCGTGTTTATTTTTCCCCTATTCACTAGGGTACTTGGATAAAATAAACAACAAGACAATTACTGGAACATGGACTTCTAACTTTCCCGGTCCCATGGCCTAGCGCTCATGGCCCCGGCCATGCGGGTGTCAAGCTCCCCCGCACCGCGGAGCCTCCGCTCGCTGCCGCCCAGCGACAGCCGGGGCGGGCGGGATGGAAAGGGGGGCACGGGCAGCTCCCTCCGTGTCTTGTCCTACTTTCCCGAGTCCTGGGACACTTCCGTTAGTACACCTGTGGCCAAGGCAGCCCAGGGAGGGGGATCCTTCAGTACCCATCCTACCTTTCCCTGTCTGGGATGGAGGGGGGAAGGAAAGGGAAGCAATTCTCAGGCTTTGTGGCCAGTTTTGCTGGGAAAAGCTGGTCAGAAAGGCTGGAGAGAGAGGGCGGGAGCTTTCCTAGGACCTGGGGTAAGGGGGGGGTGGGGGTGGGGGCCGTGGTGGTATCAGTCTTTGGGGAGAAGGAAACCGGGGCTACAGGGTCGGAGCGGAGCCTGTCTTGGGGGGAGGGCAAAGCCCAGCAAAGCCCAGCTCCGCCGAAGTGCATTAGGTGGAGGAAGTCTATCTCTAGCGGAGAGCAGATTGAGTGTATTAAGCTAGCATGAAACCAAAGGTCAGTGCAAATGTATCTTAATAGACTGTCTCAAATGGAGTGTGCCTCCTTTGAAGGCCGCTTGCTATTGCTCTCCTCATTACCATAGCGATCCTAACGTGGCATGCTGATGCACCATAAAACTCACACTTTCAACCCCAAAATCAGGTCCTTTGAACAACCCGAGCTTGATTAGACCTTTCTCCTTTTCTTTCCCCCCTTAAAAACCATTTCCTTGCCTTTAGAAACTCGCCCTCAAATCCCAAATGCATTCTCTGATCCTGGCAGAAAGCAGAAACAAAAGTGAGCTGAGGCGACGGTTCAAGCGGGCCTTTTCTTCCTGCCAGTCTTATCCATTTTTATTACGGTCTGGAACAAGTGCCCTGTTCGCGTGGGTTTTGTTTACCGGAAATTAAATGAAAATGATTTAGTTCGCGTCAAACGAAAATATGTACTTGTATACACAAGAAAAAGGGCCTGTTAGACGTAAATATTATGTCCTTAATGAAAAGACTGGACGGGCTCCAGACTTCGCCTTTCACTATTTAAGTATGACTTGCCTATTGCCATAGAAATCCTAACTTACCATGAAGATTCACCGTTGTGAAGAAATACTTCTTTGTGCGAGCTTGCTTTGATGTCTGAGGCATAAGATTCAGGCTTTCAGCTGCGTCTGTCTAGATTACCTTGAGAGCAACGGGATAGACATCTGTAACAAGCAAATGAAAAATTAAAGGTGATTAGCCTGCACGTCCAAATACTTCTGTAAATAGAGAAATAAAGAAATAAATAGATCTTAGGACATCATGGAAATATCCTCCCTGCTCACATCTGCCTTCTTCACCTCTCGATTTCCATGGCACAAATTTCGGGGTCTACGGAGGGGCACAACTCTCGCCTGTTTAGACTCCTCTTCCCGACATTGCTCTCGCCTAGCTAATTCCCTACGTGTATTCCCGCTAGAGACATACTGTTGTCAATATTAGTGGTATTTCAGTACAAAAGTTGTCGAGTTTGGGCAAATGAAGAAAGGAACCCCGACTTGCTGCCTTGGGAGGAAAATACAGATGGATCAGTAAGGGAAACACTGGGTATGGGGGTGCTTTTAGTCACTGACCAGCTATTAATTTTCCTGTAGGTTTTATATTTACAGGTATCAGCTTACATGTATGCATGTGTATGTATGTGCAGTTGTACATGTACAGTAACCCCAGTCACCTGGGTGCAGAGGTGATCTGTCAGACACAAGAGGATGTCAGACACAAGAGGATGCGGTTAGAGCAACCTTCTGTCTGCACTCCACAAGCCACAGAAATCCCTTCTAGCAGCTCATGCTATTTATTTGCCTCTACTATTTGGTATTCTTAAACAACATTAAAGTAATTAAACCGGCACCATTCGACAGTTTCAAGCTACCCCAGTGAATAGGTTTGTTTATTTATTCTGGGTTTTGCTTGTTTGTTTTTCCCTCCCTTCTTTCTCTGAATCAGTGTAGTGAACCCTGTAGGTTCGAGACTCTGGTGCAGGATGGAGATTCTAAAGCCGCATTATGGGACTGGCTCATTCTCATCGGGGCTGCTCGCAGGGCAGATGCCGTGGAGCAGCGGCGCCAGGTCCTCTCGTTTCCGGGGGGCTGCCTGGCCCCCGCCCTGGCGGTGNGCTTCAGCACCCACGGTTCAACAGGAACCACACTCTGGGTGGGGAAGGGCATGTTTAGGTATTAGAAGTCATTACCAGTGGGAGCTAAAATGGACAGTCAATCATCGCACACACCCCCGGGCCTTTCTTTAATAGCGACTACTGGATGGGGGGGGCGGATATATATATATACACACACACATATATATATATGTATATATGTATTTATATACAGAAAGAGGGAAAAGTGAGGAGATTCTTTAC